>CAAKHC010010973.1:27191-37465 GCA_901007825.1 Macroramphosus scolopax
GCGGCAGTGAGGGTTTGTTAAAACCTCTGAATCAGTGCAGGAGTAAGGACGTTTAGAGGGAGGAATCAGCGATATCAATAATGATATTATATATGAATAGTAGCTTTACTCGTGTGGCAGAAAAATTAGTCTTTCATCATTGAACATTAACATCCAAAGAGGTGCATTATGTTTTATGTATCTTAGGGACATGTTGGTAGTAAAGTATAATATATCAGCACAGAGGTAATTGGTGGACCGTGATTGGCTGGCAGGTGTCCGCTCAAATTCTTCATAACTTTTAAAAGTAACTAGAGAAAAAAGGTTGATTCTATTTCAGTCCCTTTTTACTGTTATTTACCAATGCTGAGATGTTTTGGTCCTTAATGAATGCACTTGGAGATGTGGGTGGGAAGAATACTAAGTTTGCGAGTCATTCCTTGGATTAATCTCGTTCTTGCTTTCACATGCAGCGGACGAATGTGAAAGCAGCCTTTTAGTGTCAAACTCTGCACAAACATCGTTTCTCACAGCGGAGCTCAAATATCAAACTGAAGGGGACAAGAACAAAAACACATTTCTGAAAAAAAACAAACATATTTAGCCAGTCTGGCATGCAACCACTTACGACCCCCCCTTCCCCCCCCTTTCCCCCCGCCTGGATCTGCGTCCCTTTCATAGCCAGATAGTCACCGAAGTGGAAAGAAGAATATCCATCATTTATCAGATTAAAAGAGATGAACAGCCTTGAACCGCTAGTTTAGCATTGATACCGGATCATCCTGAATCAACAGTAGGGACGACTTAATCCATGTGTTGAAGGTCCTGCTCCAGCACACAGAGGTGGGAGGCTTCTGTTCCTGTGCTGAGTCTCCACCACAGGGTCGGCCTCAGTGTCAGCCATGAATCTTTATGTGGTTGCCTGTGTAGTTTAAGGTATTTCACTGTCGATGATTTTATTTCTTCCCATCATTGAAACTTGGTCAGATACCAATTTCCCTCTCATTGAGGCAGAGACAGATTCTCATTTTGGAATTGACCCAGGAGAAATAAAGAGGGAGAGGAAAGGAGAGTGAGCAAGAGAACATATCACAGGGTGATTTTCAAATAGAGATATATAATGTTAATAATCATCATCCTCAGTCAGTGATGAGCCGGGCACAGACACGAATATCCACCGACCAAATTGACTGATTGGTCGTCCATATTTAGAATGCACTCAGCATCTCTCAGCCATCAACATGATCATACTCTGGACTTATTAATACTTATTGCCTAATGCGGGAAACGTCCAGAGTAGGAGCATGAATTGTTTTTGCTCATGCCTGTGCCTGTGGTCTCTAACCTGAGAGGCCCTCAACACACTTTCGACCCATCACTTCACAGGTCATTGAGAATTTCTATAACAGCTTTCAGGCTTTTCAGCAGCTGCATCAGCTAGATTTCTCCTGTTCAGCAGAGGAGCTTGCTACTCGATTCACGCAGTGATCCGCTGCCCCTGCGGACGCCGTAGCTTCCTTTAAAATATCTAAATCC
Organism: Macroramphosus scolopax; assembly: GCA_901007825.1. Lineage (NCBI taxonomy): Eukaryota > Metazoa > Chordata > Actinopteri > Syngnathiformes > Centriscidae > Macroramphosus > Macroramphosus scolopax. The sequence continues at coordinate 28,707 of CAAKHC010010973.1, forward strand.
CATCGTGCTTTCGCAAAAAACCACCACGGTGGGTTAATGACGGTGTTCCGAAGCATTAGATAGGAGTGTAGGCACGCTGAGTGGATATGAAAGGCTTGCAAATTAAGGTTGTATTGCCATTAAAGAGCTTTTAATAGAGTTTTACAACACCGTAAAGGAAGTAAGGTCAAATAGTCACACCTCTTATTGTTTCTAATCCTCACAACCAGCAGCTTGTTATTTAGGACCATTAACCCTCTACAAACTCCTGAATCGAATGAAACAGCAGCTGCATCCAAATGGGGTGAATGTTTTTAGTGGACTTTTTGAAATGTAGTATCGTCGGAAGGTCAAGGCCTTCACACCCAGAAAATAGCTGCAAGCACAGAGGGATCCTGTTAGAATCCAAAAGGGAGACAAGCCGTGACCAATTGGAGCAATGACAGCGTGGCAAAAGCTTTTATCTTTAGTTCCAGGAGAAGAGAAACGGACTGCAACACTTACACGGGCTTTAGAAATGTTTGTAGTTCATCCACCTTGTTCCGTGTTGTTATCAGGTAGTTTAATCTGCTGACACATGATGTGCAAAATGAATATGTTGATAATGAGAACACCTTTTTTATGAATTGTTAATTGATATTAATCCCTCAAAACATTATAGATATTAGTGTTGTAGAGAAACATTTCATTATATCTATTATTATATCTCCCTTCGTCTCCTCAGCGGCCTACTGCAGCATCAATGACCCCCCAGCAAACGGGGGTGTGGTCAACCGAACCAAACTCCGTCCAGGTAGCAGACTTCAGTTCTACTGTAACCATGGTTACCGGGTAATAGGCGCTAGCAATGCCACCTGCAGGCTCCACCCCAACGGACTCTTCCAGTGGGACACACCTCCACCGTTTTGTCAAGGTAGAATTATAAACACGTTCTTTTTTTCTATTATGAAATCTAATATTTGAAGACCACATCTGTTCTTGTGTAAGTTTGTGGTGCTACAATAACCTCCAAGGAATGGAACACACTGTAACTATATATATACAGTATATATTTATATATTTTTTTTTTTTTCAAGTGAACTGACTGAAGTCATAAAGTTGCATTTTGAGAGTAGTTCCCTTACAACTTTTCTCTTTCTGATTTGCAGCTATCTCATGTGGAATCCCTCAGACGCCAGGCAACGGCAGCTTCCACGCCTTCCAGTATACCGTGGGCTGTCAGGTGACCTACCACTGTAACCACGGTTACTACCTTGACCCTGGCCTTCCACTGACAACAGTGTGTTTGGAGGATGGCAGCTGGAGTAATGCTGCCTCACCACCTAGATGCCTCTGTAAGTGGAAACTCCCTCGATATATAACGTAAGCTAAAACCGAGACAAATAGCCACGAGGTTCAGCAGTACAATTTGGCGATGAGTCGGGGAGCTGGGATTCTTGTATTGTTGATTTGATGAGTGCAGGCACGCACGCACGGCACGCACGCACGCACGCGCGCACGCACGCACAAGGATCAGTGACATCATTTGTATGAACTAATAACAATCAATAATGCATTTCAGTCAAATTCATGGTATGTGGAATTTAAATATGTATTTTATTTTGAAAGTTGCAGCCTTTAATACATCTTTATTCGACAGATTATATAAAATAGTTACAATTATGAGCTTATAACTTGAAAACTTTGCATTTATTCTTTGCCTTAATTTAATCTGATTATGTTATATTTTCCAGCGATCCACTGCCCCAGCGTTGAGGCCACCTTGTCAGATCACATGACCTTCCGTCTGCTCTCTGGTACGCTGGGAGAGTTCGGTTCTCTGGTGATGTTAGAATGCTCGACGGGTTACTCTTTGGGGTTGGGACATCGGACACTTCGCTGCCTTGCCAACGGGACATGGGAGGGGTCTGAAGACCCGGCTACATGCAAGAGTAAGTATAGACACAGAGACACTCACCTGTGGTAACTCAGATCTGTGCTGTGTGTTTTTTCCTCTTACACTTATTTTATGGAAGCTTGGCTGCACAATGCAACTGCAACATTTTAAGAAACGACCACCTAATACTCTTGGAGCAAATCATCTTCTCTAACATTTCCATCGTCAGTCTCCACTGACACGATCTTATTGGATTCATTTTCCTTTTCAGTCTTGTCCTGTGGTGATCTTCCCTCTCCACCCTTTGGCACCAAACTGGGGACGTTGACCAAATTTGGAGCGACTGCAATCTTCATGTGTAACCATGGTTACACCCTGGTGGGGTCACATGTCAGGGAGTGTGGCGCTAATGGGCTGTGGAGTGGTGCAGAGACCAGGTGTCTTGGTAAGACTGATCAAATGTAAAAATATGTACGTGGTGTTGCAGTACATCACGACTGTGGACCAGACATGAACGGATGTTGAATGAAGAATGAAAGGAGAAGGGAAACATTTTGCTCAATATGTCATTTATCGTTGTGTTTTTTAAAGATTTTAGTAAGAATACAAGCTGATAAGTGTCTGCAATCACCACAGTCAGATTGTCTATAATAGAACCAAATACTCCAATCAGGAAAGAGAAAAGAGACAAATCAGAAACAGGTATGTCAAACATACCTAAGGGCCTATAAGTGTGATTATAAATGTGTCTTCTGTAAGCACTGGTATCGCTTAAACTTGAGGAAATGGTGATCAGAGAGCTAAGATGTCCTTTATTATTAATGCATGTGGCTGCTCGAAGTGTCTAGGTCCATGGAAGATGGACCTGCAGGTGATTTGTCTCTAAATAGTTGGAAACAGTTCTCTACACCGAGGCACTTATGAAGTGTTCTGCAATCTAAGTGCCCACAAATGTAAGAATAGTACTTTTAAAGCCAATGAAAATGCAGAGAAATCATTTAAATGATCTTTTATCCTCATTGCATCTGCAATAACTACATGTTGGGCACTGACGTGACGGAGCTGTGCCTTGTTTGAACATTGATATCCAGTCTCCGCAGATGACTGAAGTATAAGTATTAAGCTCTAACTTACTGACTAACTTAACTACTATAACATTAAACCAAACAGTTCAATATTATTATAAAGTTGTCTCATTATACTGCTGTTTGTTCCTCCTAGCTGGTCATTGCGACTCTCCAGATCCTATAGTCAACGGCCACATTAGTGGTGATGGCTCCAGTTACCGTGACACAGTGGTGTACCAGTGCATGCTGGGATATCGTCTCATCGGCACGTCGGTCAGAATCTGCCAGCAAGACCATCGGTGGTCTGGAACAACACCCGTCTGTGTCCGTAAGTACTCCATGATGCCATAAGCAAGGCAGCTAAACATGTTATAATGCTGCACAAAATAGTCTTTTTCACCACATCCAACTTCTTCTCCCACTTCACTCCCTCAGCCATCACTTGTGGTCACCCCGGCAACCCGGCCAATGGACGGACAAATGGCAGCGAGTTCAACCTCAATGACGTCGTCAACTTCACCTGTAACCGGGGTTACATCCTGAGCGGGAACGCACGTGCTCAGTGTCGACTCAACGGACAGTGGAGCAGCCCTTTACCCGTCTGCAAAGGTCACAAACACAGATACTTACACAGAGCCGCAGATCAATAACCCCAATGCACCTCAATGCTCCGGCTTGACTTTCCACTTTAAAGCACATGAGGGGAAGATGGTGCGTTTAATTTTTCATTCGAACGGAGGCCACAGTTTTAAACATTAGCACTGATTGTAGGGATGCACACACACACCTTAGAGCTGTACGCCATCGTGCTGGGTCTACGTGTGCACCCTTACATGGACAAGTTCCTCTGTGAACACGCACACAGCTGGGTGCATGTCCAGAGACACATTCTTCTCCTCTGCTAACCATGCGTGGATGCGTCTCCCCAGACGTCTGCTCGGGTAGCTGCTATGATATAATAAAACACGCGCACACATTCACGCATTCCTGCACGGTCATGAGAGCAGATCAATACGATGCAGTTGCTCACATGGGTTTTCTTTTTAAAGGAATTTATCCCCGCTTGCATGCTCTCTCCATCGCCCTCACTTTCAGTTTCTCTCCCCCCCTCCCTCTCATCTCGCTCGCTCTCAGCAGCAGCTGTCAATTATGAGACTGAAACTTTCTTTGTTCCCGTAGGGTGCCAGACACACACACATATCAATGTCCCCCATGGACTCGAATCTACGTGAAGTTCAGTCTCCCCTTGTGACATGTGAAAAATAAAACTTCACTCTCATAGACTGTATAGAAAAAAAAATAGTGGGTTTAGCTTCCGGCTCGAAAAGAGTGAATCCGCTGTGGAGGGGGTGACTCCACTTCTTGGGAAAAAGAAAAGAAGATTGCACAGAAGTACAGGTTAGCTTTTCAGAGCTCAGCAGGAAGCTCGCACATCACGATATCATCACTTGCTGGCATCAGTGGAGAACACAAGAAAACACAAGTTCACCTGATTGCTCTGTTCTGGAAGTCACTCAGGAGGTTTTTCTTCTGCTCTTGTCATGACCGGAGGGATAGTTCCACTTCATCCGCTGTCCAATGCTGTAAAAAAATTGACACCCGCTTTGACGCTGTTGCTGTCGCAGTGTTTTGAGGTGGTAATTGTTTTGGCAGCAAGAGACCATGAGATGAAAAACAATTGTAACACGACAGGAGTGTTGGAGTTGTCAACATCGTCCGAAAGTGTCTCTGATTCGATAGGTAGCTAATGTGAATACATGTTAAGTTGCAACCATGGCGACCTGTCTGTGTCCAAATATGGTCACATCCCTTTCTAAATAATAAACAAAGAAAACAAAGCAAGATTTTGAAAGCAGAACTCAAGGCATGGAATAGGAATCCACAAAGCAAAGGGAACCGTCTCTATTGTAGTGTCCACTCCTTTATACAGTCTATGTGGATAGTCTACATCCACCTCGAGAGGAAAATAAAGATCCCCTCAAAAACAGACTGCCTGAAGAGCAGTTCAGATAAGAGAAGAACAGAACCATTTCAACCTAAAGAACGTGGACAAAGATTCCTATATAAAACAACTTTTACAAGAGTTTCACGAAATGTCTTCTCCTCTCTTCAGTGGTGAATTGTTCAGACCCTGGGCAAGTGGAGAACGGCGTGCGACAGTCGGGCCTACGTTACCCAGAAATCTTCAGCTATGGCGTAACCGTGGCCATCCACTGCAAACGAGGCTTCTACCTACTGGGCTCTGCGCTCCTCACATGCCAGCATGATGGACGGTGGGACAGGCCGATCCCACGCTGCTTAGGTAAGCATGGACCTGTGTGAGGGAAGTCATGGTAAGAGTTAGGCGAGAGGGTGGGAGAGGGAAACCGATCTATGTCGGTGCAAACGACCCACAAATGTCCTCAGTTCTAAAGTCTTTAGAATTGAGGACATTTGTTGGAAAAGGAGGATGTTTTGTCTTATCTTCACTTTCCGACTGACCGTCAAAGTGCAGTTTGAAGCTTAAGACTTGGTTATAGAATAAAGGTCAGAGTTGGGTTTAGGGTCAGTGTGAGGTCGGGGCTGGGCTTAAGTGTTTAGTTGTATCAGTTAAGGTTGGGGGGCCAGGAAATGCATTTGATCAATAGAAGTCCACACGAGGATAGAAGTTGAACAGTGCGCGTGTGCGCGTGTGTGCGTGTGTGTGTGTGTGTGTGTGTGTGTGTGCGTCTGCGCACGCATGAACGAAAAAAGATTTGTTTCGTACGACAATGGCAGGAGCTCCCATAGCTGATAAAAACATAATGAAAAAAGTAGATCGCGACAGAGAGAAGATGGTTTATTCAGAGACGGGGAGAGAAACACAGAGTGGTAAACAACGACGCAGAATGAGGACACGGTAACGTAGCGGCAGAAATGAGGAATCTGACAAAGAGGGAGAGACGCAGACACCGGTGAGATGCTGGATCTGTGCATCGAGCATTACATCTAAGAAACAAGGTCTTATCGAAAAATTGGGGGAGAGGGGTGACGAGTGAGGGGCAAGGGGAGGGTGGAGTAATACAATTTAGGGCTAAGGAGGGATATTGGAGGACCAGTCATTTGGAAGAAATAGAATCTGAAGAGCAGTTGTAGTGATACCTGTGTCATATAGAGAACTGTGCTCTGTGAAACGTACGTTTTTGACGAGAATAGAGGATTTATTAACTGATGCGTGACTTTGAAATCATGGAATAGTTTCCTGTAGTTTTTACGGATACAGATTTAGTTTTGCATTCAAGCTAAAGGGAATTTAATTTCAGATTAGCTTTCGGTCCTCTGTCTCTCTCAGGTAGGCAGGGATTCTGATTGTACATTACCGATGATATTGATGGACAAAAGGCATAGAAAATGTGACTGAAGCTAACCACCTGTATCGTATTTTAGGGACTGTATTTCAAAATAAAAGTTTCTTTTAATTTGTAATACATTGCCAGACACCAAAATGTCTTTGTGTATGACAAAATGTCATTTTTAATTTGGCTCACAGAGCTCTCTCACTCTTCCTGTGATTGACATGAAAACAACACACACACACACTCATTAACCGCCCCCCCTCCTTTCTTTCATCTTCCCGCTATTTCTGCAGCTATTTCCTGCGGTGACCCCGGTGTACCCCCTAACGCAGTGGTGTCTGGGTCCCACAGTTGGACGTACGGTTCATTGCTGCAGTACTCCTGCCTGCCTGGAGGGGTGCTAGTGGGCAATGCTTCCCGCCACTGCCAGGAGGACGGCACTTGGAGCGGGGCGCCGCCGTACTGCACCGGTAAAGTCACTCTGGTCTATACAGCTGCACAATTTATGATTTTAAACTGGTCGAATGACTTTACACGTTCAGTCAGTTCCAGGACATCGTGGAGCATTTACACACAAGCTGTTTCAAATGTTAGACAGGTTGTTTCTCTATCAACAACGGTCCTCGGTCACATGATCCCCACGGCATACACAGCCACTGAATCTAAATCTGAAGGTTATTCCCCACAACAGTGAGGAAGGAGTTCTACATGAATGAGTTCTACTTGTCCCTTAGTAGACTTGTGCGTGCCAGGACGGTGCTTTTCACTTTCCCCATTTACAGATTTATACACAGTTTAATATCCTTTAAACATGAAATACAATGTCAGTTAATGTTTTGGGTTGTAGGAACTGTTTCTATACTGTATTAGCATTTCCTCCTCTTTGCTCGAAGACAATATTCCTTCCCGTCCAATCGATATGAAACATATAAAACAAAGCATGATCCTACTTACACTATTACATACAGAGAAATTGAGATCATTCATTGATTTAAACTCAGTGCTCTCTGTGTGTAACCTGGCTTGAACCGAGTGTGTGAGGAGCACACGGGGAAGAAGAGTCCCGGTTTACTACTCAGGTTGTAAGTGCTGCTCTACTGGAGGCTTATTATGCAGATCTCACAACACTACTACTGATCATTTCCAAACCAAGCATCAACTGTCTCAACAGCTGAAATGCAATAAGCTTACTCTGCTGGCCTCAAAACAGAACGCTCAGCAGGGCAGGTTCCATCCTGCAGCTGAAGACCTCATTGAGATGCAAGCAATGCATTTGGAGCTGCACCCTGTTAAACTCACAAATCCCTGCCGATGGAATTTAAGCTCCTAAAATTGTGACACGCTCAGTGCTTTAAATGCCAGATAAATTTTGTGTAGCCAAAATGCAAAGTACAGCTCTATTAGTTTGTGTTAAATGTGTGTGTGTGTGTGTGTGTGTGTGTGTGACTATATGAAAGTATGAGTAGGCAGAATATTTGTGTATTTCTGGTACAGAGGGTATGAGATGACTAACATCGCAAATGCTTTCTAGTGGATGTTGTTGACTCGTGCACGTATTTTTAGCACAGAGGCTCCAGTGAGAGAGAAACCTCCCAACCCTGTGTTTCACATTTTAGTTACATAAAAGTACTAAAACCAATTAGGGGACTAATGGACATCAGGTGAATGCAGTACTTGCTCCTTGTGTATGTGGATTCCTATGTGTGTTCAGTCCAGGGTGTGTGTGTGTGTGTGTGTGTGTGTGTTTGCCTTCCCTGGCTACTGGTGTGTTTGGCTCATCAACTTTTGCTATCTTTTCTCATTATAGGTGTAAGTCCAGGAATCTGTGGAGACACAGGGATCCCTCCCCACGGCGCCCGATTGGGAGGGGAGGAATTTAAAACCAAGAGCCTGCTGCGTTTCAGCTGTGAGGCGGGATACAGCCTGATTGGCTCGGCCGAGAGGACCTGCCTTCACAATAGCACTTGGAGCGGAACGCAGCCGGTCTGCCAAGGTGGGGAAGTGCAACAACAAATATTTGTCTGACTCATGTGGCTATGTGAAAGCTGGCAGGTTGAATGATTGAACAGTCATTACATGCACTTCAAATAACATACAGAGTAGGGGTTTGTGGAGACATCATTATCCGTATCATGTGCATCTGTGTATGGCGAGCAGGCCTGAAGTGTGCATGATTTATACAGGAGTGTTTTTGTACCAGACTGAAAGGGAACACAACAAACATAAAAAAATGAATGATCATTAAAAGGAATTACGTTCTGAGAGAATGCTTAGGTGTCATGAACGGTCTGACCCGGGGCTAAAGACAGAGCAGGAGATCCGTGTGGACCTTTCGTAACTGAATTTGCATAAACACGACTTGACCTTAACTTAATGCAATAACATCTATCAAGCGCAACGCACCAGGCTCAGATAACCGGCATACTAGGCAATGCAGATGAAATATGAATCAAGCAGTCTGTGTCTGCTTTGCCTATTTTTCTGCTGGTGATTAGTGGTTGGTCGGTGATTCTGCACCATCAC
>CAAKHC010010978.1:0-12897 GCA_901007825.1 Macroramphosus scolopax
CCCAGAATCGGTGCCTCAGAGACGCAGTGCGGGACGCTGCTGCCTGCCGATGATTAATGTCGGGGGGAGGCCGGCTTGTTGAAGGGCAGTGAGGACCGAGGGGCGGCGGTCCCAGCTCGCCGTGATGACATCTGTGGACGAGGACAGAGAGCGGCTGGACTCCCTGCAGGCCGAGTCAGAGCTCCACTCGGGTCCCCTGAGCTCGTCCGGCCGCAGCTTCCCTCCAATTTACATGTCAAATTACATTCCAGAGACATTCATCATCGGAGGAATCTGGAATGGAAAACGGTTTCCTAAATTAAACCCTCTTTGAAACCTCTTTGACATTACTGGATTCTTCTTCCTGCGGTCACTTTGGAGACCAGAACGTTCCCTTGTTATTCTATATATGATCACAAACACCTGAAATATGAAAATAGATGAAGAATGACGTCACGCGACATCTTTCCTCCTCCGACTGTGTGGAAGCTGATTCGATTCTCCTTCAGTGGACGTCAGCAGCAAGAGGACGAGCTCATCTTCATCCTTTCACTTCTTTCTAAACAAATCAGTCTCAAACAGGACGACTGTTCTGAAGAAGATTTAAGGGACAGGAAATGCAACGAGTGGAAGAAGTGGAATCTGAGCATGTTCTGTAAAATATACAGAAGGAAGCCGACATAAACATAAATGATTTAATCCTCCTGTTTACAGACGGACTGCAGCCGGCCGACCGCGAGCAGCGAGCGGCCGGCATTTAAAAGGGAAATATGTTTCTTTCATTGGACCATATGGTGATGTGAACTGATGGTCGGCCATGACGTCCCATATGGAACAAAATACATCCCATCAATAAATGAAGTGCATCAAATGAACCGAACGGCAGCGCGGTGGGTTGGTTTTATATTTTGTCCAACATCTGCTCAGAGAAGTTGAAAATACCGAAACGCTTCATCAAAGGTTCGATACTGGAGGAAGATGATGGCGCTTCTGTGGAGCCGTCGAAGATCACGATGGGAACTTTACTTTCAGCTCACGCTAAATACTTTAGCCTTTTGTAGTGAAGCATCTCACAGCAGGAAAGATATCTTATAGAACCAGACATGACCGGAGAGGATTTATAAAAGCAGGTGTTGTATTATCTTTTGCTCCTGATGCGGAAAACCTTCAACACCCACAATGCATTGTGCTCGTTGCACATGAAGGCTGCTGTGTAAGTTGAAGTTAAACATTTGCAAACACTTTGCGCGTTGCTTTGATTGTCATAATGACCGAGGTTGTGACTCGTTACTTTTAATGGGGGTAAATACATGATGGATTGCGGGTGAGCAGCGACGTGACGGCGCCGTGGAAGCTGAGCTGAGCTGCTGCCGACCGCCCGAACACGTCGCCTGGTCGCTCCAAATACTGTTGGCAAAACAAGACAATCTCTCCAGTCGTTTTACATCTTTTGCTTTACGTCCAGAGGCTGCTCGTGTTTCCTCGGGGAGTTTGTGAAGAAACTCATCGTCACATCTTCCTCCTTTTCAACAGGCTGTTGGTGTCTGGTCGTAAAGCGACGACGCCGTCTGCTCACAAGGGACTAAAAAGATGAAAGTACACAAACATGACCTGGGAGATTATTTCTATTTATACGCCGTCTCATGATATCAAGTTGCAAGTCCCAGTTTTTATGACAATACTTATTTAATGGGGAAATAGGTGCATTCATACAGCACCGCTCCACCGGCGGCTCATCAGCAGCTAATCAGAGTTTTGACACCCGACAACCCTCCGATACGCCAGACGGCCTCTCCTTTGTTTGTAATTTATTCTTTATTGTTGTCTTATTGGTATTGTAAAAACTTCTGCAGGACCACAGTTTCCTCTAAAATGTCAGATCAAACGTCTGTGAAGCGGCTCCGTATTGAGCGCTGTTTAACCTGCAGTGAGACGCTCGGCCCTCTGGGAAATGTATCCCGTTCCACTACACCATCCATCACGGCTTGCGGAGGGAGGCGGTGAGGGAACGGCTTGTTCCCGGGGGGAAAGTGTCTGGGGCTGCGGTTTCCTGTGTTAAATCCACACCGAGCAGAGAGATGAGAGTTACTGCGATAAATACACGTTTTGTGTGCAATAAATCAGTTTCATGGTTCGGTGTTGGAGGAAGCTGCAGCGTCCGGACGGTGAAGCTGCTCTGATTCTATCAGATAGGAAAACAGGAAAACCTGTTAAAGTTACTGTCATCCATCATTTCGGAGGAGAAACATTTTACAATATTTATTTATATTCATACATGCAAAGCTGTATTCACATACGTGGCACATAAACACACGGATGAAACCTTTAGCAATGTATCATCATCAGTGTCCCATAACACGACTTAGTAAGTCAAACACGTCGTGACATCCTAATGAAAACAAGCTTGTAAGATGTCTCATAACTCTGACATGTTAATACATCAAGATGTATGTGTATATACTGTACTATATATGTACTATATATACTGTACTATATATGTACTATATATACTGTACTATATATGCTATATATACTGTACTATATATACTGTCCTACATATACTGTACTATATATACTGTACTATATATACTGTACTATATATACTGTAATATATATACTGTACTATATATATATATACTGTACTATATATACTGTAATATATATACTGTACTACATATACTGTACTATATATACTGTAATATATATACTGTACTACATATACTGTACTATATATACAATATGTACTATATATACTGTACTACATATACTGTACTATATATACTATATATGTACTATATATACTGTACTATATATACTGTATGACTCGTACAGCTCCGGGAAGCCGTGGACCGCAGTGAGGAGCTTCTCTTCTATTTTTGTTTTCACTACTTTAAATAACGGTTTTAGTACTTCTTCCGCTACTGGAGGTCTAAAGTGATGCAGCAGACATAACATCAGCAAAACATTTGCATCTGATGGAAAAGTTGCAGCTTCAGAAACCACCAAAACAGTCCATTTATCCTGAAATGAATAATGATGAGAGTGCGAAATCCGCCTTCAGTCTGATGTTATTTCCTCCGTTTTGTCTTGGCTCTCTCGCTCTCTTCTGGGTGAAAGAGAAGCCGCAGCCTCCATAACACCGGCATTTTCCGGGTCATCTATATTCTAACATTCATTTGAGTCGCTTCAGTAATTCGGGGTAATTTCGCAGACGTCTAAACCGTCCGCCTCGCAGCGCCCTGCAGCTGCGAAAGTATTTTTCTCGAGACAATTCCCTCACCTTCGTCACACGGTTAAAAACTTTGCGATGAAGCTGTGATAAAAACAGAGTCAGTGTAGCATCGCGGTGACACTGAGCAGACCTGGCTCCCACAATGCATCAGCTGTCCTCAAATATCAATTTTGCACTTGACTTCACACGGCTGGCTCCCCATCAAGGGCTCCTCCGGCTCGTTCCATCCATTTGTCATTAGTAGATCTTCTGCCACCTCCCTATGCACACAAACACAGATAAGATACTGTACGAACACTGCAGGCAGTCCTCTGCACAGCGTCATGCTTTCACTCTCCAAGGTGTGCAAACTTATCAAAGTATTCCTCAAAAATAAGAGACTAAATGATTTTTGGGCTTTTTAAAGTCTCCTTGCGAAACCAAAAACACAAATACAAGTGTAAGATGTTTTCCTTTCTACTAGTAACATATTTTTATTCAAAGGCAAGAAGTTCGCAAATCAAATGGAACTGTGAATTTGTGCTGATCCTGTACGTTGTGTAACTTTAACAGATGTTTGGCCTGCTGTACGTTACTGCCTCTCACCGATTCACCCAACAGGTGTGTCCATTGACGGTTCCAATAAAGCTCAATTCAAACTACTTCATTGCAGTTGCTGTTCAAACAAGGTGCCTCTTGTCTGTGCTGAATTTGGGGAAAATAGCTTCGTCAGCAATCCCAGTCAGCAATCCCAGTGGTTGTACAAAAGCCACGTTGATTGTTTGGTGAATAAGTCGACATTGTGACTCCTCAAACTGAAAATAAAACAACCCAATCTGGCACTAATTGGGTTGAGGGACCAGCTCACCTGGTGCAGCTTGTCTTGTAATACCACTTTGTTCCTTAATGTAGCATCAAGGAGCCGTGACTGTACCAGACGCCAGAGCCGTCAGTCATTGAGTTAACGATCACATCTTCACTAGGCTGTGAGGGGATAATTTAACGATGCACAAGGCCCAGACGAGGAGACCACAACTCTTTCAGCCTCTTCATATTGGGAGCTTCACCCTCCAGCTAATGCTAAGGAAGTTATCTGATATTTAGAGGTGGACACACTAAGTTCCTGATAATGTGCTGCGCCCTGTTGGTTTTGAAGTCTAAAGTATGAAGCACTAACTTGTTCATATTGGACATGAATTGTAGCTTCAACAAGCTCTTTTGCACCTGAGAACAAAGTGACAATGAACCTCACTTGTACTGATGTCTGGTAGCATCCTGTTGTGAGCCGTACTTGGCTCAATCTTGTTAGATACTTAACGGAATAATTAGCTAACAAGCTGAACAGCTAACGTAATAAACTAAGCTAACTTTAACCAAACTGAATTGCTAAAGCAAACTATTGACGTCAATCTGTATCGGCTAATTTGAACCTTCAGTTCCGCTCCGCTAAACTCTATTAGCTTAACACACTTGTAAGCTAGCAGGTGAAGCGAAGATAATATCTGGACAATGTGCCTCCTCTTCCTTCAACTGTAGGATGTATAAGAAGGGCTAATGAAGCAGAAATATATCCAACAGAGCCGTGGAGTTCCCGCCCGACTCAACCCCCCCGTAATAGGTTTACTTCAAAATAACTAGCTGTAAGCTAACAGGATCCAAACTGCTGCATCATTAGCTAACATCGCTCGTCTGCTAAACTGGTTTTTGTTTTGGTTACTTTTGGATTTGTTGGTTTAACGTGTCTAGCTTCTTATTTTTCTTTGTTTTTTTGGCTACTTTCATGAGCTAGCTAGCATAAACATGTGAACAGATGAAAGTTAGCATTTTTTTTTTTAATTCCTCTAGAAGTTTTGTGTTACATTCAGAAAAAAAGCTTATACAATATCGAATAAGTCTTTATGAAGTTTAAGCAAAAGTTTATTATTTTACAGTTGAGTGTGAAACGTTGTCCTACAGCTGTCGTAGCGTCGGCCTCCGTTTGTGATGAATGCAAGTTAACATTATGTTCAGCCTTAACTTGATCTTCACAAATAAAGTTGAAAAAAAAAACATTAATTTGAGGATTTTGGTGTCACCAATGACTCGATAAAGTTTGGTCAGATTTGTGTTGAAGGATTGTCCCGCGGCGAAGGCGAGGCGCCATCATCTGAAGTACAAAAGAGAGGAAAGTGACGTTTGTTGGTGAAGCCAAAAAACCTTGTCGCTTTCATCGAGTCACCTAATTATTCCTCTAGAGGTCCAATTAGCCGGGCGGTGGCTGGATATGAAGCAAATCACTCGTCTAGCAAGGAGCCAATGGATTGGCTTTCTACACAAACGCTACAAAAGATGCTAAAAATACATTGTTTTTAGCTCCTCGTGCAATTTCAATGTCTAAATCGAGAGTAAAAGTTTTGAGGGTCCTCCCAGTAAACTTTTAATTGTTGCGATGATGGCATCCGAACGTGGTGATCTTCTGGAGACAAAGTGCTGGAACAACATGCTAAAAAACAACAACACAGCGTCTCCTAATAGCAACTGTCAGATGGCAGTTCTGTTGTTGCGCACAGACGGCCAATCAACAACACATGGTAAATCAAGAACACTTTCCCAATATAATTTCACAGGCTTATGTAATAAAAAAGACTCGGAACAGTTTCCTTGAAGCTAACAGAAACTTTTGAACAACACATAAGCAGGGATTCACATGAGGAGCAAAGGCACTGAAATAGAAAATATTCATTTCCTTGATGGTTGTACTTAAAATTGGTGAACTAAAGTAATAAAATATGACATCAGGTGTGTTGCCCTCTGAGCTCCGACCTGATCAAATTGGGTAAAAACTATGTTATAAGGGCATTCATTGTTTTTAATTTTAAAGCTGAAATAATAGAAGCAAAAGAGTCGACCTTGGGTCAACTGTCCTCTGCCAAGGAGGTACAAGTACAAGCTAAAACTATGCTGAAGTACTTCCTTATGGATGACTCGATGTACATCCACCAATAACAACATTTAATTGTTACATTACAAAAGATGTCACATTTGTTGGTCTGTCTGTTAGCGAGATGATACTAAAACTACCAAGCGGATTTTTACCAAACCTACTAGAAGGTTGGTAGGATGGACTCGGGTAGAACTTCTTGCATTTTGGAGAAAAGCCTCCAAACATAGTGAAATGTGCATTTATTTAATGTACGTTTGTTGGAGGTCTGTCAACAGGATTACACAAAAACTAGCTGCTCCAGCGGCTTTCTGTAAAAGCTGTCACAGCACCTCCTGTAGGTCAGAACAACACCGACATGGCTAGAAAGTTTGTGTGTGTGGGGGTAATCCTTGTTAATTGTGATCTGGTGAAACTTGAGTTTCAGAGATGAGTTTTCTACAACATCCACTTTACGTCTGCTCACGCAGTTGCAAGCCGAAGAAAAGTCTTGCAAAAAATCTTTTTCTCTTTTACACTTCAAGGTTTCAAACACTGACTTTCTTCAGTCAGCCGAGCTGAGCGTGACCGCCAAGCTCACCGGCTTAAAGAGGACAGATTCCAACACTTAGTCTCATCTCTGCTCCAAAGAGGAAATTTCTTCAGGCATCTGCCTTCTGAACAACCTCAGCATCCTGCTAATAGCAGCTTCCTCCATGTAGCGAGGTTCACTTCATTACCAAAACCTGTTTATCTTCCTCTGTTTGTCTGATAGTTTACAGAAGTCCAGGAGGGAAAAACAAAAGTCTCTTTCTGAAGAACAAGCTGGAAAAATCAAGTGTTTGTGTCATCATGCAACATCGACCTTAAAAGCCCTTAAAACTGTTCGGCTGAGTTAGTAAATGAAAACACTAAGAACTTTAAGAGCAGTGAGTGACAGCATGTAGCACAGATGTAGGAAGAGACGTAATGACGGGGATGCAGATAACAACAGATTGCACAGAGAACAGAGATCCAAGAACTACGACAACCAGTAATATCAATAATAACTAATAATAGTAAGTGTGCAGGAGTGATGGGGCAGAAACAAACATTGATGACAGGAGGAAAGAGCGAGAGGGAGGATGTATTGTTAGCATCATACATTAATGATGTATGTACAGATAGAGGGGAAGAAGAGGAGAAAGGAGCCCAGTGCATCATGGGAAGTCCCCGGCAGTCTCGGCCTGAAGGTTCAGGCGGGCCTGAGACTGCAGTACGTGTCGCGATCCAGAGGGCATGCTGGGATATGTATCCCATGGATACCCAAGCAACAAGTCAATCACCATAAATAGACGTATCTTGTTTCAAGCACAACTCTACTGAACACCTGAAGACGAGGGCAGAAACACAGCGACCTGTTTCCCTCATCGGCTTCCTGCTGCTTCTATCTGTTCATGTGATTGAACGAGCCGGTCACACTCACTAAGTATATTATATTTATCTCTTCAGAGAAATGATTCAGTCAAAAGGAGTATCGCCAAAAACACTTATTTTTCATGCCTCATTCAGTCTCCTCTTCATAAAACGTCCCTACATACACGACTGTTCAAAGGTCAGGGGTCACCTGGTCTGTTCAGCATTGACCTCCATTATAATCAGCTTCATGAAATAATCACCTGGATGCTCTACGGTCATTATTAGTGTCCAACAATCAGTCCAGATGTGCGATGGATCTGAGAGTTGTTGGCTTTGATTGTCTGATTCCAGGTGATTTTAGAGAATGAATACCAAGTGTGCAACATGCAGCATCATTACAGAGGTTGGATTCTTTCATTCAGGATCATTATTTCATGGAGCTGTTAGGATGGAGCTCAATGCTGACGGGACCAGCTGACCCAGAACTCTGAGTCCTGCGTAGCGACTTCTTCATGCACGATGGATGAACACATGCACGAGTCTTCAACTCATCTTCAGCAGCTCCATGACTTTCCAGACGGCAAACAAAAACAGAATCAGGTCTTATTTATCTGCACTTTATGCAAATCAGATGAACTAATTTACATCTGTCGTCTTAGTAAACAATTTGAGGTAACTTCAATCCCCTTTCGGCTGCAGAGGTGGTGAACAAAAACAGATCAGAGATACGTTCACCTGTCTTATAATGATAATAATAATAATAATATTTATGGGTGGATCATTTGTTGGATCGTCTCGTCAGTTCAAGCTCCTGCTGGACATGTCGAGACCGAGTTGCTTCCTGTAACATCGCTAACGACTTCCTTAAAGAGCGGAGCGTCGCCAGTGGTTAATATTCCCGCAGAGGCGTCCTTTAAAGACGTGATGAACGATCGCGAACACCGAGCGCGACACCTCAGATTAGCCAACATTCATCAACAGGAACTAACCACTCCCCTGGAAAGGACTTCCAGACCACCTGGTGATGAATGTGACCACCGCTCACGATAATTCAAGTCTGTAACGTCGACAAGTGAACTATTAATCCGTCCACAGTCGGACTGAATTGACTCCAACTACAGTTAATAAAACAACTTCATAAACATCTATTAGGTTTAGTGTTTCTGTTATTTCCTGCAGCTCTTGTGATGTTTGTCTCTGTACGTTCAGCAGCTTCGTGTTCTTGACCTGCTGCTAATGATTTGGTGTCATATAAATAAGTGGGGTGTCTCTGTTTGGAACGTCCCAAGTGTTTGTCGACAACCTTGATCGATGTGTCCGTGTTGTTTGGAACAACCGGAGTCATGTGTGATGTACGGCCGTGGAAACGGTTGATTTATGTTCCTGGAGATGATCTGCAGGATATTTTCTGCAAGGACGTGTTAGAAAATACTTTCTATAGATGAAGTATTGAGACTGATCTGCTTTGGGGTTTTTAATGAGGTCAGAAAGTTCAGGAATAAAAAACAACAAAATAAAACCTTGTTCAAGTTGTTTGTAAAGATTTCCCACCTTCCTCCGAGTGTCTCCGCTGAGCTCGTCCTCTGCTCAGGGTCTCAGCTTCTAAAGGTCTTTGTGAATTCTAATGTCACAGAGCCTCGCTGAGGCTTAACGAGTGGCTGTAATTAGTGTTGGTAAAGACGAATGCGAGCGCATCCTTATTAGCATAGCAGCCCATTAATGAGCAGCACTATCACAGAGGTCTAATCACCAGGATAAACAAACGAGGGAGGAAAATCATTCCCACGTCTCGTCTGCTCAGACTGGGACACAAACAGAGCAGGGAACACAGACGGGGATTATTCTGGACAGATTACAATATATATAAATATTGTAATAACGATGTCAAATACAGAATATTTATTTAATAATTTGTTTTGTTGTTTTCATTTGAAAAATAAATTTTATTTTTAAATGACAAAACATTTAATTTCCGTCTGCTTTACTGAAACATCTCGTTTCTTCTCTTCAGATTCATGTGCATGTTTTCCCGTCCTAAAATCAGATGAACCCCCCTCCTGCCGTAGAAGAGATTAAAATGTCCAAACCAGCGTGTCAAGCTTCACTTCAGGCTTCGTCCTCTCACCCATTATCTTCATAAATAACTAAAATGGATTAATGGCAACAGTGTGAGCTGGAAACATTCACAGTGTCACACATTAGCATACTAATTAAAATACCATCGTGTCCCTCAGCATGCAGGTCCTCCCACTCACTCCACAGCTCCCTCTGGTCTTCCTGTGACCTCTGACCCCGCCGCGCCGCCGTGATGACACTGATTTCATTAATCCTCGGTGCTCTCAAATGTAATTAACGAGCAGGCGGTGCGGCTGGAGGTGAATATCAATCATTGAAGTGGTGACGATGTGGGCGGCGGCTCCTCTGTCCACCTACATGTTCAGATGTGTCCGTCACACCGAGAGCGGGAGCGGAGACGTCCGTGATATTAATATTAAAGCCAACGCAGACTCCCTGAAAATGAACCGTCCACCAGATCTGAGCTCCTTTTTTTTTTTTTTTATATGATGTGAACTTTAATTATCGGCGAGCGTTTTCAACTCCACTCATCTCCACTTTCCTATTTATGATGGCAGAAGAGGTGAAAGTGATTTTATTTAAGTGGTTTTAATATTAATGAGAAACTTTGGGTAACTGGAACGAGCATCAGTGTGTAGAGACGTGAACATGCAGCTCTGTGCAGAGACCAACGTGTGCAGATCGTTAAAGATCACCGGCGTCCTGGTTTATGTACTCGGAGTATTCGTATACATTCAAACCGACGCTAACAGGTCTGAGCAGGTTTTCAGGGAGCAGCAAACTATCATTTACTGTAAACAACGTCGTCATCGATCAAATGCTGAAGGTCCTTGGAAACAGTCTCCCCCCTCAGGAAGGTCCTGCAGCCATGTGCAACCTTTCATACGAGACAAACCGAGTCACCAGGAACATTTTGCAGGTGCAAAAATCTAAATACAGAATAGACACGCTGCTCGGAGGAATTTTTATTTTGCAACGTTTCAATCTCGCTGAAGCATCTGATGAAGATCAAGAACTTTAATTTCTGCAAGCTTTTTTTTTTTTTGCAAAATGATCAAACAAGCTTTAAAACGCCGAGAACACTCACAAGGACTTAAAGACGTGGTGTGAAGGGAACACACGGTTCTTTTCTGTAGCTGCAGAACCTAAAATAAATGATTACTGCTGTGGTGGAGGATCGTTGTGAAGCAGAGGAAGAGGATGTTAAACCAGGTGAGGACCGAGTTCCTCTGACCTTTGAGTCATCAGTCTGACCTTTCACGCCTCAGAGGAAAACAACCACCGTCTTCATGTGGTTCCTTTTGTTCTTGTCTCCTCTCGTTCCCCCCCGGTGAGGTATCATTCTGTTTCTGTGGCCCAGCAGCAGTGTAGAATCTTCTACTGGCACCTTTTGGGAAATTAATCCATTTGTTGCTAAAGTGTCTTAATAATTACAGTGACATCGAGGTTAATTGCCTAATCTCTGTTGCCATGGAGGCGTCCTGTTGAAGTCCCTGCACAATCTGCTCCAGAAACAGCAGCCAGAAGATCCTCCGTTACCGGAGGGGACACGCTGACCCAAATAAAGTTTCTCCTTTTTTCAAAAAAAAAAAGAAAAAAGAGAAGAATCCGGTCGGTCGGGGACGAGGAGCTCAGGTACGCTGTCGACTGTCATTAATTTCCCACTTTGACTTAACACAGGAAATGTGTTGTGCAGCGCGGGGAGGGAGGCTGTCTGAAGTTCCTAAAATATGGAGGTCCCTTCTTCCCAATGTCAGCCAAGGACGTCTGGTAGGAGCTGCAAAATAAAAGCTGCAGGATTTGTTTTAAAAGCAGAAGCCAGCGTCTCTTTAGGTTCATGAGCTTGTTGTTTCCCCGAAAGGAAACTTTTACTAACGGAAAGTTACACCAAAGATTCCAGCGACTCGGGATGAGACGGAAACTTGTTCAAACCAACAAACATGGAGGCCGACGGTCAGCTGCTTCCATTCCGGTGTTGGTGTTGGTGCATTGAGAGAAAACAACAGTGGACGAAGTCCCAGAAGGTTTCCAGGTTTGGCAGTGCGAGCTGGAGGTGAGCTGACGTAGCATCCAATCAGTGACGTAGCTCCGTCAGCTCGCTCTCATTGGCTGTAACGTTCCGTCCAATCAACCGGGAATCTGGAATCCTCCGATCCAGTCTGGGACGTCGAGACATCGGACCTCAGATTGTCTTCAACTTCCTCGGCTGCTCTTCTGGAGGATCTCTGGGTTTTTATCCGGTTCTTTGGCTATAAAATCAACTTCACTCGTCGTCCAAAATGACCCCAAATTCCCAAAAGTCCTAATTCAACAAATCTTCAGCTTCATTTTCTGTCCTGTTCTAACTGCAACAGAAGTTGTGATGGATGGAAACACACACTCATCATTAGATATTCAGACGCAGACACACACACACACACACACTCGCGGTCATGACACCCAGGGGGGGCGGAGCCAGCCTGTCGCCACGGCGCTAAAGAGCCACTGCTGATGAATGTCGACCCGCATCTGGAAGTGATGGATGGGGGTGTCATCGGCATCGGCTAGCGCTCTGTTCAGGTACACCTACAAGGACCCCCCAACCCCCCCGGGGGCCGTCCAGAGGTCGTGTCCCCGATCCACAACGAAAGGTCAGTAATCTGTGATTAATAAAAACACGGGCCGACAAACACACACATGGTCGTCCACTCCACTTGTGAGGACGCTGACCGGCTGCGTCCGGCTGCTGCGACTTCCGTCCAAACCTGCTCGCACTTTTTACAACCTGTTGTCAAACACATGAAGGAATGTCGTCACTGGGGGGGGTCTCAACCTCCAACTGGTCCTCACAAAGAGGCTGGAAAAGCACACGCACACACTCGGAGCTGTGCATGGACGACCTGGACAGATTTACTGCAGCAGGACGACTCACAATAAACTATTTATATTGTTATTTAGCCGTGTTCCACTCTTTTAGTACGATTCTACTGCAGCTGCAGTCCAACAGTCCTCCTCCCTTGTACTCCTATAATGGGATGTAGCAATAAAAGAATCTCCCCCGGGCTGAAGTATCGGCCTTCAGACACGGCGCGCAACACAAAGACGATTCCAACAGCTCGTATCAGCCGAGGGCCGAGACGACGTGTCACATAAACCATGCAGGAGGGAACACGGAGGACACGTGTTCCTGCAGTACAGTGAAGATGTATGTAAAGCTTCGTCTTCCTCGGAGTCCCGAGCTGCCGCAGAGACGAACCGCTGCATGTAGAGACGAGTTAAATCTATTGACAATGTGATGTTTGTCTTCACGTCCTGGGGAGGAACTTAAAATATGAAGGAAATACAACCGACTGCC
>CAAKHC010010981.1:0-14134 GCA_901007825.1 Macroramphosus scolopax
TTATTTATTCATTTATTTATTCTTATTTAATTATGCTTTATTAACCCCAACAGATAACATTCTTCTCTGCATTTGACCGTCCATAGGAAGTGAACATAGGTATTTAAAACTTTATCTTATGTGATTGGATGCAACCAAGCCCCCATTTGTACATCCAGGCCCTGCAATCCAACAACAGTTGTAAATAAAAATAAATGAATGTCGAAATGAAGCAAACTTAAGTGTTGCTCTTCTTAAAATATTGCATGTAAGGTCCCTCAGCTTTGTCTAGAATTAAATAATGGATTTATTGAATAAGTACATTAAACTTTACCTAAAATTTGAAATACAGTAGAAGGACTACACTCACTGGCCACTTTATTAGGTACACCCGTAGAATACAACACCTGCTATAAATCCTGCTTTTAAAAGATAATACGTTTATTTATTTATCTGTTTATTTATCTATTGACCAAAATGCACAAGACACAGTAAAGGAAGATTTAATTTCCCATCTGTTGTGTTGGATCACATTGGATTGTGCCAGTGTACCTAATGAAGTGGCCTGTGACTGGAGGCTCACTTTATCCTTCCTTCACACTTTAGCAGCCCTCAGAGTTCCTGCACCACAGGGTGCTCTCACCTGAAATGCCCTCCTACACCTCACCATCTCTCCTGGGAGCATAACATCAAAATCGAGCTTATTTACACTCGTGGTCACATTGGTGCCAAGTGGCGCCCACGATGCGTCCCGCTGATACCGCTCCTCCGTTGGCATCAGGCCACTGGCGTTTCTATCAGGGGTAAAAGGAAGCGTCGGATCTGCGTCAGTGGCAGCTTCTTGGCACCGGTTCCCGTGGGTGTGACCCTTCGGCCAACTGAATTTAAATAGAACTCCAATCTAACTTCAGATTCAGTTTGAGAGAAACAAACCAAAATGAGTCTAAGTGACAAAGACAAGGCGGCCGTCAAGGCGCTGTGGAGCAAAATCTCCAAGTCGGTCGATGTGATTGGTGGTGAAGCTCTTGGAAGGTAAGTAATCAAGTAGATTAGTAATCCGTATCTTATATTGTGTTTTTGCAGACAATCAGGGAATTATTTGTTTGGCTTTACATCCCTGCCTGTCATTGATGGAGTGCCGGCGCACCAAAATCTCGGCTCCGGCCTGTTGAGGCACCCAGACTTTTTTTTCAAGTTTAATTAGTTTGATAATTGACATTTCTTAGATTTTTTTCGTTTTAAGGAAATTATTTCTACTGCAACTTGTCTGTTCAGGCACTCCACTGGATCTATTAAATTAAAGGTTTTGCTCCAGGTGAGGCTCGAACTCACAACCTCGGCATTTCTCTATTTGCTAAGTACTGTCTTATAAGTACCGCGCGCTGACCGATTGCGCCACTGGAGCCTTTTTTAACGAGTTTAAATCCCATTATAAAATCATATGGTTCCTAATTTCGTCGTCACCTCCACAGGATGATGTACGTCTTCCCGCAAAGCAAGATCTACTTCTCCCACTGGACTGACACAAGTTACGACTCTGCCCCCGTTAAGAAGCACGGCAAGGTGGTGATGGCTGGTGTTGCTAAAGCTGTGGCCAAGATTGACAACCTGGAAGCTGGCCTGGAGGAGCTCAGCCAGCTGCACGCCTTCAAGCTGAGGGTGGACCCTGTCAACTTCAAGGTGAGACGAGGACCACCCACATCATGTTTATGTGGAGATACATTGCCGTTGGCGCATTGGCACATGCGCTCTTTTACGCACGGCTAAATATTTCCATTTGGGCACAAATTACACTTGTGTGTGGCTTAATTGTAAACGTTGACAAGCCATAAATTGTAAATCAAAAGTTGTAAATGACAAAACAGAAAATCAGTTTTCAGATTTTACTTGGTTCATCTTTTGGAAAGTAAAAAACAAATCTTGTGTCCTCTTCCAGCTCCTGTCCCAGTGCATTCTGATTGTGCTCGCCATTATGTTCCCCAAGGACTTCACCCCTGAGGCACATGTTGCCTTGGATAAATTCCTGGCTGCCATGTCCTTGGCTCTCTCTGAGAAATACAGATGAGCTGCCAGCAATGGGAGACCATCATGGTGGATAATAAAAGAATAAACCCCATGCCAGTCCAAATTCATTGTCTGTTTTTAATGTCTCCTTAACCCTTCGCATTCATGATCGCATGAGTAGATTGAAAGTCAACAGGTAAGAGTGTTTACATTTATCAACTCATTAATAGTTTATTATCACACTGATGAACTTGTTCTAAGCACATCGAATTAAAGATCCTGAAAACAGAAGCATCGGTTTATATTTTTTATTAAAAGAAAAAACATTAAGGTATCTAATAATACAAAAAACATCAGCAGGTTCTCAGGTGAAACACGCACAACTGTACAAACTGTGTAAGGGAATTAAATGTTTATGTGGACATCATTGAATATGGAAGGAGATACAAACAATACAACAAATTGGTGGTTATAAAATATAACTTTGCTGCTGTGTCTCTTATATCTTCTTTACCTTCACACTCAAACATCTGTCGTTGTTATGGCAACCAGGCAGGGACAAAAAATCATCTGCATCTTTGATACTTTTGTCTTTATTTATTACAAATTGACCCCATGACATTATGACCTGATTGATCGTAGACGCTGATATTTGAAGGGACACATCATGTTCAGAGGTTTATAGTCCTCTGAGCAATAAAACACACAATAGAGGCTGTTAGGATTTCATAATGACTCGTAACCTGTCGTCGCCGAGAACGAGCCTGAGGAAGGAGAGAGACATTGTGAGTCATCGTCGTTATTTAAACATGCAAACGCCACATGCGATCATATTTGTTTTTCTGGTACCTGAGTAGAACAACTGCCACCAGAGCTCCTCCTATTGGTCCCACCCAGTACACCCAGTGGTAGGTCCAGTAGTTGGCCATCACAGCTGGGCCAAAAGCCCTGGCAGGGTTCAGACACGTCCCTGATACGTCGCCCCTGCACATGACAAAACATATTGCACACACCGATGGCCTCCCATGAATTAACTACTAAAGTCGAGGATCGCCACAGGTTAACACCCCATCAGCCTTTTATCTCACCCTGCCAGGATGTTGATGACAACAGTACAGCCCACCAGGAAAGGAGCCATCGGGGTTTTGGTCTTGCCATTGACCGCCACCAACAGCACCACCATGGTGACCAAGCAGGTCATGGCTACTTCCCCAAATATGGCTCCTACCAGCTGGTCCTCTGACTTGAGGATATCAAACGCTGCTCCTGTGGCGTTGATGTATCTGTCTTCAGGCGTCATCATCTACAAAATACATTTTGTTGTATTCAACAGAGCCAAAACATTCACTATTTCAAAATACTTCGCAGTCATGCGGGTTTATGGTCAATTTTCACCTTGGCCATCCCGGCTCCAAGGACTCCTCCGATCAGTTGGCTGACCAGGTAGGGTCCCACCATGATCAGCTTCTGGCCTCCACACAGATAGATGGCAGTGGTGAAGGAAGGGTTGAAATGGGAGCCACTGGAAAGAAACTTGGTGTAAACTTTACTTCATGTAAATTGACCAGTTATCAGTGTCTTTACCAAATAGTTTGTATTATCATTGCTCTTCATATCGCACACAAAGCAGCATTCAACCTATAAATGCAGCCACATGTTCACTGATCCTGTCACTGTGTTTTCCTCTACCTGATGTTGTCCATGACCGCCACCAACACGGCCACCGCCAGTCCGTGCACCAGAGCAGGTTGCAGCCGCCCCGCCGCTGGCACGTTCTCGATGACGGACACACAACCGATAAAGACAAAGAACATGGTCCCCACTACTTCTGCCAGGCAGGGCTGGAAGAGCGTCTCATATTTGTTAGGAGATCTGGCCACGGGCGGCTTCTTGCCCTTCTCCATCAGAGTAGAGTCGGTGTCCTCCAGTTGCATTTTCTCAACTCCCATTGTGTCTCGTCTTCTGTCTCAGAATACCGGTGTACCTCCCAGCACCTGTATAACCGACCCAGTCAGCAGACGAAGTGAAGGGCACCGCAAGGTGTTGTGATTGTTTATAACCGCAGCAGCTGATACACGTCACAGGTCATAAAGCATAAAAGGTGAAGGATAGTCTAAGACTATCACTATAACCCCGCCCAAATAGCTCTGAGCTCAAGCTGATTGGAAGTTCGTCGAAACAGAGGAGTCCTCAAGGGGACCTAGCTCAGAGGGGTCAGATATGTGGTGAGGGGTCAAGAAGTTCGCTTTACTCACAATCATCATCATCACTTGTTTTTCAGCGTGCACATGTACACATAGACTAACAACAAGTGGCCTACATAGATAAGATACACCCGGACCATAGACTTTGCATCATCTCAAGCGGATACGAGGTTCTGCATTCCGCACACCTGAGTGTTACACGATGCTCCGTTCTCTTCCTTAGAGATAGAAGGAGTAACTCAGGATGTCGACTGTACTCAAGCATGATTTTGAGGTGCATTGGTTAAGTACATTTCAGATAAATCCAAACTTGCATGCATATTTGCGAAACAGAACTTCTTTTTTTTTTTTTATCCTTTCCTGCCCCATAAATCATCTCAGAGGCTGTTAGGAGGGGGGCTGTACCCTCACTGGACTTAACTACACTAAAGTTCATGATAAGAAGAAATAGCTCAGCCTAACAAATATGCTACATAATGCATTGAAGCTTTATGTAGCTGTATGCTTCTGTCATGTGTCCGAATTGGGCAAAGTGGCATACTGTTCGCTCCAGGTATATTGTGTTGTTGTAGGAGAGTCAGGGACAAGAGGGACTGTCTGACATGTTAATCCGGCGCTGGTTATTCGTTGTTTTGCTGTTGCTGTTACCTGTTAGATTTGATGTGCATTTGGATTTAGATTTTTCTCTTTATTACATCTTATCTTTCAGTCGATCAAAGGGCAACGGTTTATGATTCTTTATTGCGTAGAGCAGTGACCTGTCCTTGAACAATCTTTGAAATAATCCAGAAAAAAATGTTCATGAAACTTTGACCCAAACAAGGAGTATAAGTAGACTGTGAATGGATAACAGACAGTCTGATCATTTGCATGACTTGAATTGAATGAAACAGAAGTAGACACGCTGCAAGTAAAGCTGATGTCCAAAAAGACCCCGGTCGTATCATCAAACACTTTACAGAATCAAGACATTTAAACTTCATCAGACAACAACAACTTTAAATATCAGAACATCATAACAGATGGATTGTTGGAGAAATGCATTTACATCCAAACCAAACATAAAGCCCACATCTGGTCAGTTTGGACGTCCTCTCTCTCTCCCTCTCCAGTAAATTAGAGATTCACTTCAGCACAACTCGAGTCTTCTGATCACCAAACAGCAGCCTGCACGGGAGAGAGATACTCAGAGTTAGAGAGCTCTAATCAATGTTCTCTCACCACTGCTACCTTGTAAGATTTGGTTTTGTTTTGCTTGAATAGCTTAAATGACCTCAAACAGACAAATAAGTAAAAGATGTGACTTAGAGCAGTCGGTGAGTGGAGCAACAGGAGCACAACATTATTTAGGCTCTGATTAAGTTTGGACCAAAGTGCAGTGGAAGAGGAGGAAGACCCTTGTTACTGCCATAAACTACAAAGACAATGTCAGGTTCAATTTTTTTATACACCTGTGTATCTCATTTAATGAACCTAGACCGTCATAAAAATAAAACAGACCTGTCTGTGCTCATATCACAGTCTGATAACACAGACCAAGAAGTTGTTTTATAGATTTTATTGTTGTTTTAGAGTTTGTAATTTGACGTTCAAGCTTGATATCAATTCCACCTTTTCGCTTAGCCAGTAATACATTTACTATGTTTACCATCTCAGAAGCAATAGAGCCGACACTGAAGAAATGTCAAAACCATAGTGCTGACACACTTTTCCCTAATGATGGAGCTAGATTAGGGGTTGTCAAGACCTCTGTCTTGGGAATGTCGGTTCCAAATTAAACCATAGTTGAGAGATTTCACCCAACATCAACTGTTGGTGGTGCCAGAGGAAAAGTCAGAGGATCACTGTTTGAGAACAATGAATGTCTGTCTTGTTGACTGTGAGAAGGACATTACCATCCCATGCTGCCCTTCACTACCGCTGTGTTTGTACCTGATGAAGCTGGCACAGAGCAGTGCACCACAGGAGGGTCCAACCCAGTAGACCCAGTGATATTTCCAGTGGTTTGCAGCCACTGCAGGGCCGAAGGCTCGCGCAGGGTTCATGCAGGCTCCAGAAATCAAACCTCTGAAACAACAGCGAGCACACATGCACACTGTAACTCACCTGTTGATCAGACCTGCAGTGCTACACTCTGTATGAAAGTTAATATATATTAAACAACAGAAATATTAGCATTATTAACAAGTAGGAATAAATACTTGCTATATATTACTTATATTTGTAGACCAGCATGTCTTAATGTGACTTTTTTAGGTCAACATAATGAATGCACATAGTATTTATATTTCTAGTTTTATTCAATGCAGCATAGAGTGTTTTGACCTTTATACAGGGATGTACTATTGAGGATGTTGAGGATGAAATAAATGTGGAGGGCAGACTCTGCTTCCTCTGGACCTATGATTTGTAGCTAATCCCCTGGTCCCACCTGGGGCTCTTACCCAGCAAGTATGTTGGCTGTCACAGCGAGGCCGATGCAGAAAGGGGCCCACTGTGAGCGTGTTCGGCTGTTGACGGCCCCCATGCACACCACCATGGTAAGGATCAGGGTCATTATCACCTCCGCCGACGTGGCTCCGACCAGATCACTGCTAACTATTACGGCGTTAAAGGCTCCTCCATGGAAAGTAGTGTACATTGAAGAAGGATAAATTGCCTAAAAGAAGAACAAATAGAATATTCAATAGACGATGACTTACAAAGCCCCAATTACAGGACAATAAGTTGTGAGATAATAAGGCCAAGTTTGGCCACAACACAAAATTACCATAAGTCAAAAAAAAGAAAAGCTTTGCATCTTCTGTCTTCCATAATGGTTCTTACCTTGGCCAAACACGCTCCACTGATCCCTCCCAACATCTGAGCCAGGACATAAGGCCCCAGCAGAGGCAGCTCCATCCCTCCACAGAGGTAGACGCTCAGAGACACCGCCGGGTTAAAGTGCCCCCCACTGAAATGAACATAAGGGACTTAACACCGTGTCTCTCACATGATAACAATATCTGATTATAATGGCACATATCCATCAGATATGGGATGAACAGTTTGCAAAAGTAACTAATGAGGAACTAACAAGGAATACAAACCAAGTGAAATGCGGTACTGTGAATACAAGAAATGATCTTTACCTAATTTGCCCAAACACCTTGATCATCACCGCCAGTGCCAGTCCATGTGCGACAGCAGGCTGGATGACCCCCGGGGTCGTGTTCCCGAGAACAGACGAACACCCCACAAACACAAACAGGGTCGTCCCGAGGAGCTCCGTCAGGCAGGGCTGAACATACTGCTCAAAGATGGTGCAGCTCTTCTTGATAGTTGTGCTGGTGCCTCTCTCTGCATGTGGCTCTCCCATCTCAGCATCAACGATGGTGAAGACCTCAGACTTGGATTCTGGTCCTGACATGGTGACTTGGAATCCTTTTTGCCCCGTGCCAGATGCCCGGTGCTCCACTGGTAAAGCAGTTATATTGGGTTACGATGATGCAGCAACGACATGGCACATCCCCCCAGTTTTTTTTCTGATGCCCTACCTTCCTGCAATTGTTGATAGGTCAGAGACTGTTGTACCCACTGCAGACCAGATGGAAAAAGATAAACAATGTTATTGAGCATCAAAGAACACAACCAGATAAGAAGGGGTTAGCTACACAACAGCAATGATAGTTTTGTTTAGTTGATACCCCATCTGCCTTTTCTTTATGTAAAAGCTTTGTCATACATGAATAATGTGCAAACATATGTAAGTTATGAACCTACAATAACTGCACTTATTTTTGGACAGTTGCATCGGTTGAATTAAGCTGTGAACATGAACACTTTGTATTAGCTCCTTACATTGATGAAGCTAGTTTAGCTTAGCATCGTTAGCATTGTCACCTCCAGCAACGCCAGAAAAAAATAGCATGAATTTAATAAGTTGACTTGAATATTATACGTAGTATTATACGTATATATATACGTGAATATTCTCTCCTTTTAGGTCTGATTTAAGTCTCCAAATACTCACTAAGAAAATATCTGCCTATTAAACTGCTAAACTTCTCCATGGCGACATGCTAGTTGCTAAGTTGTTGCTGCGGTTAGCATGCAGTCAGTTATTAGGGATGTTTCAGTGAAAACGGCGCGGAAAACGACTTTGACGGGAGACATGCACCAAAACAGTAAAGTTAAAACCAAAACAATTGGTTTAAAAATGCTATGACACTCAGTAATCCTGAGGAAAACTCTAGTCAGGTAATAAACTCACATTGGGTTCATCATGTCAGTCCTGTTTACATACATATGGTCATTATTATTGTCAATATAAAACTAGTGCGCTATTTTAAATCATCTAAATGCAACCTGACAGCACAAAGCGCTGTTTACAAAACTCACCCAAATACCAGCTGTGTGGACTCCAGTCACAATTTGAAAACTTCAGACTTGACTGAACAAAATCCTACAAGACCTGCAACTTGTACATCACTCGATTGGACTTAATATAAAAGCCCTAAACGTTAAAGGAAAAGTACGACTTAGGATTCAGCAGATCAGTTTCTTGAATGAGAGGAACAAGTTAAATTTATTGGGAAATAGATCAATTCTGTGACTTCCTTTCCCACTTATGTTTTGATGTCCTTAGTTTTGACTAACTGACTGTAAATACGTCTCCATCAGTTGAACCTATAAGACGCCATGTTGCTTGTAAATGTTACATAAAGACCAAACAAGTGGAGCAAATTGAGTGGAATCTGCTACTGGGGAGGTAAATAAACAGACCCTTTGTAAAATACTCGTGAATATTGTAAATTTAATACACTTATGTTAGTCTGTTGGCTTTCAGGTGTTGAAATGCATTCGGACTTCTTAAGGACGACCTAAGTTACAGACTTGTGACTTGCCGTGACAATGACACTTACAGATTGTGATATCTTTCCTCAGCCTGTCCGTCCCTCCTCAGCAGATAAGGCAGCTGATGTTCATATGAAGTCCATAACAATGTAAATAAATTCACACGACATAGACATGTTACACAAGAAAAAAATGTTTTATTTTACTGCACGTAACAGCGTTCAAAGATATTTGTTACTTACTGATTTGCAGTGTCCGCTTTGCTGTTTGAAAACTCGGAATAAAACGTTTCATGTGCAGATGCAGTAGTTACAGCATATAGTGCACATATGCAGAAGTTTTATCGCATGCGTTCATCTTTTGTGAGAAAACCGATCAATAAATAAAATAAAATGGCACATAATAAAATGACATTTACACGACATCAGAAGTCCTTCAGACATCTTACATTCTTTCATCATCTTAAACAATGAGTCTTTTGAAATAATAACCGTGGTAAGTTGGCATGATAGAAGGATTGTGTCGTTACAGTCAAATGATTAAAACAAAGTTGATAAACTAATGGTTTATAATTCAGCAAAGACAACCAAATAATTCTCATGAACTCTGATCCTCGACCCCTTACAGGGTGAACATGCGAGGGCTTCATGACATCACGTTTTGCTGACGAAGAGATTTTCACGACGGAACAGTTCCCCAACGATGGGTTGATAGAGATTAGGGGCTTCCTCTTTCCTGCATCTTCTTTTACACATGTTCTCCTGTTGTTGATTTTGGCTTACACACATGTCAGGCTTGTCCCACAGTGGAGGACATTCACAGTCAAAACGTCAACTGTGACAGACCTGAGGAAACAGAGCACAACCTGTTCTTGTAAACGACTGAACCAGACCCTTTAAACTGGGTGGATGGGTGGAAATATGAACAATTTAACAGCACAAACAGACAGCATGGCGCCATAATGGTCAGAGATGATCATACAGATGGGATTTCCTACTAGTCCATACATCCATTAAATTTATAATCAGTATAATGTTTGTAATAATGGTCGTCAATGGACTACCCACGGCTAAAATGACTTTTAATGTAAGGAAGTGTTCATTACCCAGACTGAGTTTGTCCTTCGTGGCCCAACAGATGCTGTAGTGTTGAAGAAGTTGTTGCAACACCTCTCTCTCATCAAGAAACTCCAGTTGTTCAATTCTGCAAAGAAAAAGCGCAGACGATTGAAAACATAAACTTATAATAAGATTTACAATCTCTTACGTACTTAACCAGGGTTTGCAAAGTTTAGGTACATGCTGTGAGGTGGCAGGCTGGTATCACCTTGCCATGTCATCCTGGGGAAGTATACTGTAGACCGTCATCATATCCATTGCATCAGCATGATCCCAGCCGGCCTTTAGAAACCGCTCCTTCTGCAAGCAACACACACTGAACGATTGTATGTCGGAATACTCTAAAACAAATCACTATTATCTTCTATAAAACCTAAGATTGTAAGATTCAGCATACACACACAGTTAAGTGCTGGAGGTTACCTGAGAGTCCAGAGACCGGCAGGCCTCTACACCTGCCAGATTGCACTGACGGCGCTGCAGGTTCTCGATCATCACCTGGCCAAAACGATCGCTCATATTCACCTGGAAACACAGAACATGTTGACTAATAACGCCTTGCTTTGGTCATCCGAGAAAAGCTGCATTACAACATGAAAAACCTTTCTGTTGAATGTCCCAACATTTACCACTCAAGTTCTTCATCTGATTGGTGCAAACTCAAAGTGATGTAATATAACATCACTATATGTTCACCACATAGTTGCTAACTTTGTTAGCAACTGTGCAGCGAGAATCAACCAACAAGATGCACAGCGAAACAATAAGGTGACATTTTCAATTAAGTTCTTTAGCAGCCAAACAACAGCACCACTGATGGACATAAAAAGCAAAGTCCAAATTAAAAATACAAATCTTAGATGCTTTTAAAATTGTTGATATGGATTATAAAAAAACATCTACTGTGTTCTTCTGTACCAGGATGAAGTCGTTTGTTTTGTTTACCTGTTCGTAGTGGATGAACATGGCAGTGTGAAAGGTTTCTGCTGCCCAGTGAACCAGTTTGGAGGACTGGGTGGGGGCCATGTAGACCAGCACACACTCCGACAGGAGCAATGTAGGTAACCTGGAGGTCAGAGCAACACAAACATCAGCGGGCAGATGCGCCAACAAGGTTTACAGTTAAGCACAGAAGCGCAGGAGAAAATGGTGAAACCTTAAGTGTGCCCTATCTCACAATGTTGAGAAAAAATTGGATTAAACCAGATCTAGAGCGACAATGAAACCACTAAATTTAACTGAAATATGTTCGGTTAACAAACAATGAGAAAGTATAACTTTTATGCTATTGGCCAAAGACAATTACATCTTTAATAAATGTTTGCAGGAAGAACGCATGGACATCAAAGAAACACATTCAAATCCTGAAAAAAGCACATTGAAAAAATGAAGGATGAAAAACGTTTTATTACAACAGGAGGTAGAGAAGCATGCCAGCACGAGCTTTCTACGCCATAGAAAACATCCTTTCATACCAAAGAGGAAGTCAGTGCTACTGAACATCCTGCAATAAAATAATGATCTTTCCTGGTCCAGCTGCTAACTGTTAAGTGATGCTCTACCCAAAGTGCGTCTCTGTCTATCACCCCCAAAGGCACATAAGGCAGCTGCAAACTAGGTGATTCATGTTATTTTCCGAGAAGGACCAGTGTCACAATGGAATAAATGATCAAAATGTCCACAGAAAAATGTCAAAGGTCCAAACCATAAAGTGTATGTGCCGTATCATCAGCTTGTATTTGACGTACTGAGCAGACAGCCTGCAGGCGGTGGGTGTTCCGTACTCAAAACATACATTCTGGGAGGAGTATTCCTTCAAATCAGGCTTCAGATGTCATAACAATAATTTTGATATGTCATCTCTATACCAAGACTCCAACGACATTGTTATCTACAGCTATTCACAGCAAGAAAACACAAGATAAGCTTCAATTCCTGGACCTAGAGGATGCTAAGACAAATGACAACCAGAGCGAAGAGCTACAGCTAAAAGGCTTTCTTAAAATATCATCTTCCCCAGTTTAAAATTTCTTCCGAATCCAAATATTTTGCTTTGCAATGTAATACAATATTGAGATGAATATTGAGCAATATTGAGAATATTGCATTTTTACATACTCTGGGTTAAGCTGGAACTTCCTCAGTTTTTCATCCAAAGTAGCGATGTCTCTGAGATCTGCTCCAATGATACAATACCGGTCTGAGTCGAGGCTGTGGGCATCTGAGCAGAAATCACACACAAATTAGGAGAGATATCATGATTTTGTGAAGAAACATTGCTGACAGAATCCATCGATGTGCCACGGAACAAACACAGCAGTGTAACCTTTGTTCATTACCTAGCAGTAAGGAGTCTGTTGAGTGGGTTTCGATGAGGGGTTTAGACAGAGGCAGTTTTGTCCTGGTATAAGCAAATAACATGATTAGTGTGCAAAACCAAAACCTCCTGTCAACAAAAAACCCTACAAAATGTCTTTAAAGGCTACTATTCATTAATCCAAAAAGTCAACCTTCCTTCTTTACTTTTGTATTACATCTGTAAATGGTGAGGTTTTGTTCCTTTATTGAAAGGGGTTTGTCTCCCTCTGTAGGTCTTTACTCCGAATTGCAACACCTATCAGCAACAAGAATGTGAATGCTCCAGCATTCACATTAATGAAGTCATGATCCACTTGTGCTGCCTATTGTCCTCCGTTGATGTGAACTGATGTTATTAATCCTAACTGATTATCATGAATACATACATTTAGGCAATTAAAAGGTTAAATCAGCAATTATATTTTCCTCAAGAAAGTAGGTTTTTGCAGTAAGATCCTCTAATCTGTAGGGAGACTCACTGCTGCTCTGGTTCAGGTGTGGTAGTTAATATGGCGGATAAGAATAAAGCACGAGTTAAACTGTTTGTCTTACTTTATATTGTGTATTTTCCTGGCCACAACAGTCGGAAAGTCAACTTCAAAGAACTTCCGTGGCATGAGGTTTTCATCCTATAACACACACACGTAGACACACACACATACACACACAATATTCAGTGTATTTAATGCAGTCAACCTAAATATGAGAAAGACTACATTTAGATGAGAATGCTGGCAGTGAACAACGTCATCACAAACCTTTAGTCTCCAGAATGTGGTATCCAGCCCTGCACCAAGGTTTATCACTTGACAGACACACTCTGTTTTCCTTAAAAACGCATCGAGGAGGCGATTCATGCCTTGAACACGAGCATAGTAGCCTGTCATATGACACAAGCAAAGTAAAACAAGCTGATAAAACACATGTGGCCTACTTCACAAGAAAAACAACACTCCTCAGATCATTTGAGTGATGAGCTAGCAATATGTTAAAATGCAACAATATATGTTTTAGTGAACGTTATTTCTGTCAGTCACAGTGAGAATGCATTGTTGCTGTTCACTAACCAGGTTGTAAAGCCGGTGATACCAGCAGTAATCAATATTACTTTATAAGATGCACACAGGATATGAGATGCAGGATACGTATAGTATTATTCATATTATGGACTTTTATTGTTGTGGTATCACATCACCTCTATTGATTTCGGGCGCCTTCCGCTCACCCACTGATCTCAAAAAGTACTGAATGTAAGGGTCCTTCCAGTAGCCTTTACTAGTGGCAAACCTAGAAAAATAATAAGAGTTGACACAGTTAGTAAGTAAACGTCTTGGTATCGACAATAAAATTGATGCCACTTCTAGAAGTGAAAGTTGACAATGATGTTGATCCCACTAAGCTCCATGTAAGACCAAAGCAAACCAAACCGAACCAAAGCCTTAAATCTATAATTTAACAATTGACTGACGTTACTGCATTTTCACCTTTTGCATGATGTCGCATCGTCACACGTCGCCCTCACTGCTTCGTCAGCAGTATCCGTGTTGGTGAATTGTTGCCGAGCTGCCATTAATGGTCCTTTCTGCAGCGTTATGTCGTTAACATTACAGTCGTACTCAGTGCTTGGTTTACACA
>CAAKHC010010981.1:14154-92102 GCA_901007825.1 Macroramphosus scolopax
TGGTTTACACACTGGCTAGCTACAACAGGCTAACCGTCTGACTCAATTTGACAGGTGTGCTTATTAAACAAAACGCGGAAGAAGAACAATAAAACAGAGACCATAGTCGGGTTACTCGGGTACTTATGTAAAGTGCCAAAACACACATTTAATCAAAATATGCAGTATTTAACTAAGGAGTAATGTTTAACTGATAAGAAATAACTTGCTCAGGACGAGCGATGCATGGATTCTGACCGGAAGCAATAGACAAATATTTCCGGCTAAAACCTTTTCAAAGTAAAGCGAGACCTTTGTGAATAAAAGTAACCAAATAGTTATCTTTCCTAAAATAGATTGAAGTATAGACAGAATGTTTCTAACTGTGAAAAGAAATCTGAAATCTCTGTTAGTAGGTATATTGTTTGGAAAACTGAGTTGGTGGTTTTGCTTTCATTGAATAAATATATGAGCTAATCAAGAGAAGCCCCTGAAGTAAAGACATGATCTCATTTAATTATTCTGCAGAAGACAGCAAGCGATATGAGAGGGAAACAATGGCGATTAAATCAGGTTTTGGAGAGTATAACAGGGATTTTCAGAAAGGGAAACATAAATAAGCTGCATAGTGCTTCAGGATAATCCTCAATTCCAATATGAAATATGGAGTCCACAGCCACAGTTCCTGGAGAGTTGTGTGAGATATTATATAACTATAAGTAAAAACCTCAATAAGAATGCCTCGTGTGACTCAGATAATCAATAATTCCTTTGTGGAATCTGTGGAGCAAGATTCCACAGATGACCTTATACATAGCACTTAGAAAGTTGCATCAAAGTGAAACAGACTTGTTCTACTTGTGGAGTAAACTTCATAAGCTTTATTAAAAATTCATTTCATGAGTCATCTGGGGAGAAACCATACAGCTGCAAAGCCGGAGGCAGAGAATTTTCTCAGACCACAGCTCTTAACAGCCACATGCCAATCCATACGGCCTTACAACTATAATGTGTGCTTCACGGAATCTTCTTATAGCAGTCTGACATTATAGCTGTTCACAAAAACAGTATGAACAGCTGCAGGGATTGCAGCAATGAATTCAGTGATACATATTAACTAACACATGAGAGCTCAGATACAGAAGAACATGTGCAGCTGTGACTTTTGAGGAAAATAATCTAAACTTTTTGACATTTTAACAAGACAGACAATATGAAGAATACATCCTATTAATGTGATCTATGATGTACGCAACATGATCTTAGCTTCGGGTGAGTATTATATTCTGAGAACCAGCTGAAATATGGATCTGGATCTTGGCTAGTCCTACAGTATCACCATGACTTCGCTCCTGAGAAGCCTGACTTATTAATTCTTTTGTGTGTTGTCAGTTATTCCATTGCATGGCATTGAGGGTTACTTTATAGCAATATCGACTCAAGGCTGAAAGTATGTGACTCAAGGCAGAAAGTATGTGGTCTTATTCCTAGACCTGGTGTTGTGCTGATACTTTTGCCCTATAAATATCGATTTTCCAAGTCCTTCTAATTTCAAAGAAGAAAATTCCAACATTGCATTTGTTTCGTTTAGCATTCCCTAAGAAGAAAACAGATGACAATTTTTGGCACATTTATTGGAACAGTAATCAACTTTTGCAACAGCAACATCCCACACCAAGGACAAAAGGGGGACACATTCTGAAAAGAATGTCAATTGGTTTGTTAGAGAAAAATATCTTTAAACATGCTGGTGGTCACTATGATGCTTGCTTATCTGTAGGCCACGCATAGCTGGTCTGGGGTGGTGTTTCCCTGTCTTTACCCAGAACACAGTGGCACAGATTGCAGGGTCCAAATGAAGAAGTGAATGTTAATGGAACCTTCGCTTGTGTCCCAGCAATCCTCACAACTTTGTAATGAAATCATCACAGCAGTGCTAAACTTAATATTACAAATTCAAAAAGGTAGGTGTAATGTGTAGTTTATACTGTGCCCTGTGTATGTGGAAGTGTAATAAGCCTATTTGAATCTACCAAAAATATACTGTCATATTAAATCTGACTCTCTTTTCTCCGGTAGAATGTGTTTACCTTTACATTGGATGTTTACTGATATTTGGCTAAATTCATATAGATTTCATCCAACATTGATATTTAAAATTTTATAGTATTGGGATAATTGTGAGTGTCTGTCATAAGCACATTATAACAACTGCTGGATATAAATTTGGTAACTATTATGTTTTGCATTGCATAATTGCTCTAATGGCAGTTTTTCCTTTAATACGTCTAACTGTCACACTGATTCGTCAATTGCTGACAAGCCTTGTTAGCATTTAGAGGAAACAAAGAATTCCTTCAAAAAATAAGATGTGTATAAAGATGGGTATCACTTTTATCCATTAACACTTGTGATGCAATTGTCCCATTTCAACAAAAATAGGAAATTATATTGGAACTAAGACATTTCAGTTTTGGGTCAGTGTTAGTGAACAGTATTACTAACAGAATATTTTAGAAACACAGTAAATATGACGGGAGGCTGGGGGGGTGAACGTTATAAACCCCTATCCATCCCATCCATGGCTACAGCGCTGGTTTGAGGCACTTTTTAAACCAGTCTGAAGGATAATGTGTTACAGTGTGTCAGTGGGATTCTGCTGTGAGTGTCCAGGGGGAGGTGGTGCTGGCTCAGCTGGCAGATGTGGCGGTGCAGGGACGTTACTTCCTGCGCTCTCTCTCTCTCTCTCTCTCTCCCTCTCCCTCTCTCCCCCTCTCTCCCTGTCTGTGTGCGGAGGTGAGCTGCTGAAGCTCAACCGCTCTGCTCTGTTCTGCTGTGGGAGAAAGCGGCTGACGGATTATCCAGATCGGGAGCGTTAGCTCTTCGGCTAGCGGTCAACACAGCAACCGTGAAGAGCAATGAAAAGCCGTAGGAGCCAGTGAAAGTTAGTCACGACATAACTGGGGACATTAATTTAAGGAAATAATCAAAAAAGAGGCTCATGAATCATGCCGTCGCTCTTTTCTGAAAGTTCCACTTGGGGGAGGCTAGCTTAGTGGCTAGCGAGGCTACAAACTATTTTTAATTGGCTTTGGGCTTGATGGCTCTCGCTTGTTTGTCCCTGTCATAACGACAGCTCAGACATTCAACGTGTGAAAGACCCTGTGAACTTCATGACAAACCAAAGCTTTCACGCGTAACTTCGGAAGACTCGACTGGTAAGGGACCGAAAATGAAGAAACAGTTCAATCGGATGAAACAACTCGCCAATCAAACAGTTGGCAGGTAAGTGTTAAAGTCTACGTTGTTTACTGATCTGAAGCACGCAAGCAAACAACAACACTGTATTTACGTCCAAACTTTCAATGGCTTTGGATGTAATTTGACTTTTAGCAACTCACAATGCTGTTTCTAAAACTTCCTTTCAGTATGTTACAGCAGTAAAACAGAGAATCACATGAATGACTTGCTTATAAGAAATCTAATCAATGGAGACAAGGAGGAGCATCTTATATGAATAATCATTTGCTTTTAATGGTCGACAGCCAGGCTAAAAGACCAGAGAGCCTTTAACAAAC
This sequence comes from Macroramphosus scolopax, assembly GCA_901007825.1. Classification (NCBI taxonomy): domain Eukaryota; kingdom Metazoa; phylum Chordata; class Actinopteri; order Syngnathiformes; family Centriscidae; genus Macroramphosus; species Macroramphosus scolopax. Next base: position 17,712 of record CAAKHC010010981.1, read on the forward strand.
CTGGGTGAGTGTTACTGATAAATGCTTTACTTGATGTGTGTAAACCTCGAACACTCCAGCCAGATGTCCTCCTGAGAATAATGAGTCAGCCATCTATTCAGTGTAAGCACTATCTGGATGGTGAGCAACCAGCTAGTGCCCAGATGGAGGATATTTCATTTTTGCTGACTTCAGGTTCTTTAGTTGGATCAATAATATTCGTTCATGTAGTCTCTTTAATTTTAACACTGCACACATGGCTGGCAGATTCTGGAAACCATGAAGAATTCAATTTGTCCAATGCTTGTTTTTGAAGACTATTTTATGTCAAAGGTTTTTTCCTGCACTGTCCGCAGATACCAACAGGCATTCTTCCTCCTATACATGCAGATGCATAACAGCTTAAGACAGGTTTATTGCAGATTTATCATTTCTGTTCAGTTCACTGACGTTTTGGTATTCACCGCAGCAACAAGTGTCATCAGTTCCTTCACCAAGAATCTATTGAAGAAGAGCGCTTATTTTCTATTTATTCATAGTTCTTGTAGGCCAAACTATTTAAACCCAGTAAGACTTGTTTAAGTATGTTAAAACTGCATAATCAACAAACAACATTGTAGGTTTGTCAATGTTATACGATGACTTCTATCGCCATCAGTTAAGCGATTACGTTTTATTTTACACAAATACTGTAGATGAAACATCGGGAAGATATGAAGGTATGACAAAAATAAATAACGTTCGAGCCTAAAACATGTGAGAATGCTTTTATTATATTTTGGACTGTTGATCAGATGAAACTAAATATATAATGATGTTTCCATCACCATGGGAACATCACTTAAATGACCAGTCCCTGTTTAGTTATTAATTGATATTGAAGATAAAGGGGAGTTACAAATGTATTATTTTGTTCATATTCAGCCAATGTTCAGCCCTTTGCTACACAGCCCATGTCTTCTCTGCATAATAGTCATTTTCATTTTTGGGGGAGAAATATGAATACTGTGCTATGTGCTGATGAAGCAATAGAAAGATCCTCTCCACATGTGAAACACTAGACACCCAGCCTCAACCTTGCATCATACCTTAAGCATATAAGTGATGGAAGCATCTGCCTGCCTGCACTCAGAGCCTTTTCTCTCTCTCTCTATGTACTTGACAATTGTGTAGTGTCTAAGGTATTAAGAGAATGTATCCAGCTTATAAAAGGATCCTAAGATGAGGAATGACAGTTTGTCCTGCATCCTGTTTAATTGATCAGACACACAATGTCTCTATTTAACCGGCTTCAGCCCGGCCTTGTGTGGACAGGAGGGTGGCCACGTCAGAGGTTGTTTTCGTCACAGGAGTTTGGCTCTCCAATACACGTGTGTGTGTGTGTGTTTTGTGTATATGTGGGATTCGGCAGTGTTTAGCACTTGAGGCAGACAGCGGGTGCACCCAGTACTGGATGGTACCAGATACAGCTTGTGACAGGCTGAAAAACAATGTAAAATAGGCAATCACAGCATTGCCAAATAACTTATAGCTTCCACATTTTAAAATCAAGTAGGCCATTTGTAAAAGATTATGGCTTCTTCACATTTTTCCAGCTTTATATATTTAAAAAAAAAAATTGTACGGAATTGGCTGTATAAGAAACATCATCTCTTTTAAGTCGTCACTTTAGTCTCTTGTGAGGAGTATTTGTAACTATGTTTAGGGAGGCATGGATACAATACAGATATCAGATATGGAACTGATATTGTGGCAAATTTCTTGATCAGATATAATTACCACTATATATTACCAATACTACTACAGTAAGACAAAAAAGAAAATAATCAATCACAGTTGAGGTTGTTAGTAATCTCCATCGAAATGGTTTAAAGGACAGAGAAGCACTGGATATAAGAACTGCCCTCTTGCCATCAATGTAATGTTTATTTTATGTTAGCGCTATTAGCAACGTATGCAGAGTGTGACTAATAATGCATATACACTCAGAACTGAGGACCTGGGGAAGGCAGTGCAGCTGGAATACTCATAATTTCCTCAGTGCAGTGAAGCCGAGTTAGAGAGAGCATGATGTAAAAAACAGACATTTGTATTTGCATGTGTGTGTGTGAGCGTGCTACTTCCTTGCTGCTTGGTATGCACTTATGGTGTTACTCCCTCGTGTGCTCATCGACGGGCCCTTATGAATGAGTGAGATGTCAGTGTTTGGATTAGGGCAGGCATGCTTTGTCCATGAAGTTTGTCCCTGCCTGTGTGTCGTGTCTGCAAACGTCTGGACTGGCGAGGCCCTCCAAGCTGCCCCCTGGGTTCCTGTGATTGTGAGGAGGCAGAACACTGTGTCCAGCGAGCGGCCACTCTGAGGAAATCTCTCCTTCTTCTTTTGCAAACAGGAAGCTGCCTCCCTGAGACAAGCTAGTGCTTTCTAGACAAGGAAAGAGAGCCCTGGGAAGATTGATGTCAAGAGGGACAGAGTGAAACTGAAGTGGAGGGAAAGCCTGTGATTCATGCCAGGGACCATGGTTATTTCAGGTTGCTATCTTTGAACTTGCTGGCCCCATCATTTTTTTTGTTCTGGCCTAAAATGTGTGGTCGGATCCAATATTAGGCAAACAGGAGGCTAATGAGTGGGAGTAGTGGGATATTGGATCATTTTAGCTTGATGACTGACATCAGGCAGATGTCAATGGCAGATGTTTATCTGTTTATATGTGTTGACAACGTTAGCATTCCCAGGTGTAGATTCGATTTGGAGAAGATCCAAAAGACGTTAGGATTGAATTTGTACTCACTCAGTAATAATGTGCTGAAAGGCTGAATGACTTTAAAAAAGTTTTTATAAGGAATATTTATTTGTTTCCTTGGCACAGAAGTGTGAATAAATAACAAAAACTAAATATTTTTGGAGAAAAATATGACTATTGGCATTGATGTATGGGTCAAATCATTATTTTAAACATCAGTATCGGCCTAGAATTTCACAATTGGTGCATTCAAACGATTCATTATTTTTTATAAAAGCTTGAAGAAATGGTTTTATTAACTATCTCAAGCTACTCAACTTATGGTCAGCATCAGCTCCAATAAGTCTGCTGGCTGATCCCAATAACGTCTCCTCAGGTGATTTCAATTAATGATAAAAAGAAATTCCTCTAAGTTTATACAAGTGGAGGAAAGCAGAGGCACAAAGCTCAGCACTTTCCTCCTCAGCTCAACAGTCCTCTGTGATTGAATTGATCTCGTTTGGAGAGGTAAATGTTTTGCACCACCAGATCAACATCAATCAGTAGAACAGTGATCTTATCACAAATGACTAACCCCAGATTGTTGTCTATGTGTCCTGTTCTGCTGTGTGGTGGGTCCCACAGTGTGGTTCACAACATCACATATATATCGGTTTTCAACTTTAATCTATACTATAATCCCCTCCCTGAGTGTCATTCACTGGCACTATGAACTGTTATAATCCTTTTGGATGTAATTACTAACAACAACAGCAGCCTGGGACAGTGTTATGCAATCTGATGCAGATGTATTGTAAATTGAAGTCCTTGAGTTAGTCAAGTGGGAATCATGTTGAAAAGAAACGTTCCTCCCTTTTCAGAATACCGCTGTTGAATTAATGAAATTAAGCGACACTGGGCGTTTCCTATGTGCAAGCAGCCTCGAGGACAATGAGGTGTGTCAGCTTTGATGCCTTTGTGGCTCTGACGGGGATAAACAAGACCTGCCAGACCAGGCTTCTCTTCTTTTGCTGTGAGAAGTAATTTCATCCAAACGAGGTTACTGCAGGATTGTGACAAAAATGAAGATCCCAATTATTCACATCATGATCTTGTTTGCCATATTATTATGTTATTTATAATCAAAGTATTCCACACTAGAAGTGCACTCAGAGAGCACAGAGCTCCATCAAGGCCGATAGCTCACCCCTCTGTTATATGCAACCTGACAACTGAAAAACATCACAAACGCCTGTATTTATATTTAAAAGTGTTATAAATATGACACAATTATTTCATAAAGATCCATTAAATATTACCTGAGAAACTACTGGGTATGATACTGAAACGCGGCCCATTAAAACTATATATATACACCATACTCAGCGTCCATGTGGACTGAATGTTGAGCACAGACTTAACACAGTAGATGCAATAGAGGTGTGTCTCTTTCTCGCGAGGCATTAGGCTACTCTCTGATATGGTTTGGGCAGAAAGTTGCAAGATTAGGCAGTGCTGTGGACGACCGGAGGTCTGTGACAGCTTTTTAAAGTCAGCCTCCGCCTGGAGTTCCACTCAGGAGCTGCTGGTTTTTGTACAACCCTGTTGACAGGCACTTGCAGATTGCAGTCCACCGCCAACACTGATATAAAAACTTCAGTTTTCTTGTTTTGCTCAACAGGTCTGTCCCAACATGTGATGTAATTGCCCATGCTACACCACTCCACTTAACTTGGTGAAAATAGGCCTGGTAATGTGTGTGTAATCCTGTTAACAGACAGGAAAACAGACAAACTAATGCTGTCAAAAGCTGAGCCTCCTTGTTGGAGGTAATCATAGACAGGTGAAAGGTTTGCACACGTCTCGCATTCAGATTCCAAATATTTTCACGGAAATATTGGATGTTAGAGCCTTGATCTTGACCAAGCCCTGATTAATTTGACATCATGTTGTATGTAAGTCCTTCAGTTTCACGCCCATGTTAATATGCTCACTCTTGTCCAATGGTAGCGCAAAAGCTATCGTAATCAGTCACATTAGCAAGGCTGTATGGACTGAGTCACTCAGTTATTTTTCCTGCTCCTTTCATCTGGGTCCGGTATCCATTACCTTCTGCCTGAAGCTGCCAACTGTTGCAAGCATAAGAGGCAGACCCTCCCTTTTCCTCAGCCTGCTGATTGTGTTGAGTGGTTGGTAACAGACGCTCTATTGTGCTTATGGTTGCAGTATTCACTTACTCCTCTTCCACTTTGGTAGTAGATCGCCATGGTTACCATTCTGCTGCCAGGATCTCTTGTTAAGAAGTCACATGCAGTACACAGTGACACACTTTCTCTAAAGACTGCTGCTTCAGTGAGGTGTGATGGTGGGTCAGCTCTATTCGCTGTACGTCAGCTGATGCCGGCAAAACAATTGTCGTTTTGTTTGTTGTTGTTCGTTCCTCTGCCCAGGCAGCATACAGGCTATTTTTGCCTCTGTCACTCAGTGAATTTTGGGAATTGGGAGCTTCTAAAGTGTCTTCACATGCAGTATTGTCATTCATCAGGTTTGGGATTATACTATAACAACAGCTGGATTCAGGCTTAAGCTGTTAAACCAGTTTGTTATTATGCCACAGACTAGACCAGAACATACTCAAACATGGATTTGTCAATCAAACAGTGGGTCCTGAAAAGTAGATTTTCATATTATTATTCATGAAAATAATTTTTGATTCTTGTCTCTGGACATTTTCATTAATTTTTCAGGAAATATTACATGAGCCTTTGCAGGTCTGGGCTCTACGGAGTGACCCTTAAGTCTCGAATGCATTACAAGTTGGATTTAGCACCGGGATGCTGTCGGAACAGGTTGACGATGCGGGGCTGCTTTTCTTTGTCATAATAATAATTGCCTGTTCACCAGGTTTGCATCACACTCAACCAGTTTTAGCTCATTGACCAGATCAGTCCAACAGGAAATAGACCGACCCAACTCTATCTGGCTTACTGGGTAATCTTTTAACTTGCTCTTGGCAATTATACAGTTTAGCCTTGTGTTCCTTTGGTGTTTGACATGATTCAGAGGACTGATGGTGTCTTTAAGGAAATAACAGGATGGATAGTGCTGGAAAAACAATTAATATTCCTGCTGCCACAGAAAGATATTAAAAGTAAACCGCTCGTGCAACCTCAGGTTATATGTGTATTTATAAAGTGGGGCTACTGGTAACTGTGCACACACTGCAAATCAGCTATTGTCTTAATCAACGTTATTTTGTCTCAACAAAGTCCCTGATGACGATCAGTTCTCACAGGCAGTGTTCGTAAAAGAATAAGCCTGTTAGATGAATACAGTGTTTTTTCAGTTCAAGCCCTCGACAGGACCACATGATGAGCTCCAGCATATAGACGACACTAGAACATGGAGTGCATGCTGTGGCTTCATAATCGCGCTCTCTATTGTGCGCGGCTCACATTTTTCCACAACCAACTGGAAGTCTTGCCTGTAGGTTTCTCCGAGAAAATCTTTCCATTCACCGGGAGCCTGTGGATTATGCGTCTCTCAGGAGTCCATAACCCCCACCCCCAAAAACCTCTGTATTTGGGGGTTAGAAGGAAAGAAATACAAACCATCATCCCTTCTCTGTCAGTCTCCCTCTGTTTCTCTCTGTGCTGTGTCTCTGTGTCGTAATTGAAAGCAGCTGCCCGCCGTGTGACGAGGTTACTATAGTTCATAGGGAACAATTTTTGGAAGAGGGCCCAGGCTTCATTTAGAGCCCCATTTACCCAAAATGCAGGCAAGCAACTGTCTCTAGGTCACTTCAATTAGGAGGCTGAACTTGCACTTGGAAGATGGAATGAGGTTCCAAAGGTTTAACAATAAATGTAGGGGAAGCAAAGAATGACATAAGAGAGTGAGAGTGAGGCATTGATCGATCGGTTCATTAGCTCTATTTCCAGGGTTGTGTTATGCAAATCAAATTCAATTTAGTGGGTGTTAAGCTTCCTGGTTTTAATGGGATCCTGGTCTGTTATAGCCATTATATTGAGAGCAAACATTTGCATTTATTCTACTAAATTATTAGTCTGCTTTAAATGTACGCATTGACATTTACTCACTGTCTCGTGTTACGCATGCCTGCGTACTGTGAATATCTTTCTTACATCACAGTTCTCTTGTGATTCCCCCAGCTTTTTGAAATACTAAATATCTGAATTGCACTTGTCACCAACACAGTTACAAGTGAACCATAGTGCTCATCTTCCCTCTTGACCTGCTACTGTAGCGTTGCCTTTCCCCCCACAGAAGCCACCGGCTTGTGTGAAGGTGTTGATAAGCAGTGTGAGCTGAGCCCGTGCTTCCCAGCCTTCTCCATTTAAGTGAATCTAATCTGCCTGACCTCTCCAAGCTCAACTATTAGTTTACTATTAATAGGCTCAGGCAGAACACAACTGTGCAAGACACCGTGAGCTAGCCGCAGCTTAAGCAAATCATAACTTGTTGAACTTAAAACTGCGTCATTCCTTCTCCTTTAGCTTAACATAAACCTTGCGATGTTTAGTATGGATTATAGCTTTAAGCTCTTTGTAATACAGGTATTAAAAGGAGAGAACAGTGTAAGGTTTGCTTCCTGCAAGTAGTGAGGAGAGACAGGTTGTTCCTGCATCTTTAGCAAGGATACCAGCTTATTATTGAATGATTGAGTCATGGCAACCAAACATTCCCATCGATGTTCTAAATTTGTCGGTCAATGTGCAAACCAGTTTTTCAGCAGCCTTGTCTTGTCACCAGGGAACCAATGTGCATTGATGTACAAAATACTTTTCTGCCATCTATGTCTGTCAGTACTGATCTCTGTTCTCTCTGTTGTTTTTTCTCACCCACAGAGCGGAGAAAACAGAAGTCCTCAGTGATGACCTGTTACAGGTAAATCATTTATCTGACTCACCTCAACATGGGAAAGGCTGCACCTGTTAGGTGGTGGCTGCAGTTTCATGTGAATATCTTTGTCCCAACTGCATCAAATCAATCCATTGTTAAAAGTATGTATGTATGTTCTATGAAAAAGTTACATATTAAGAAATCAGAATTGGGCTGTAGCTCGATGCAGATAGACTTCTGTCTTCAGAAAGTCGTTAGGGTTTGTCCTGGTTTTCTTGCTAGATTTGTCAGTGTTGCATTTAATGACCAGAGGTGTGTGACAGCCATCTCAGCAAGCATCCGTTGGGAACTCCGCCCAGGAGCGGCCAGTTGCTGTTCAATCCTGTAGACAGGCGCCAACGCTGAAGTAAGGATGAATGGCACGATGGCTACTGACCAGCGGGTTGATGGAGCCTTATTGAAGGCTCGCCAAACTCGGATCAACCTGTCAAAAACCTAAATCTCAATCAATCAATCATTTTCCGCACTGATTATTTCTCGCCTCAAATGTTTTCAGGAACTTGTTTTCTTGTGCTGTTTAGCAGTAAAATGAGAAAGTTTGTGACTTGGCAACCATGTTGAAAACAGCACCGCCCTGCTCGCGATACGCCATCCAGCTCGTCAACAACAGCTGGGAAACAGCAAATCCAGTAGAAAGCAAATTCAATTCTTCCCTACAAACAAACAAACCGGGAAAACGGAACCTGACTCTATAGTGGAACACCACAGCAGGGACATTTGAAAACAATGAAACACAATTGATTATTTCTTTTTAATTTGACTGGGAGCAGTCTGATTGCAGTTTAAAGAGCAGCTGGATGTGCTGACAAAGCTGAAAAGTACGTCTGTTTTCGTGGCAACCACACAGCTGCTGATATCACTTATTGATTTCTCTTCTCTGGTGGAAGCCTGAGGGTCAGCTGACTCAGCTGGTGAGCCACTTGGTCAGATGTAAAATCTGCACATTCATTGCACTATTACAGAAGGATGGTTGTGAAGCAGTTCTACGATAACAGGAATGTCTACTCGCTGCACAGAGGTCGGTGTAGTTGTGGATGTACTCTATTTAAGTGCATGTGTCAGAGCCCTGGTGCAGACATTTCCCCAGGCTCTGAGGCTGTCTGAAGCATGCAGCAGATGGGGTTGAGACAAAATACTGGCTGCTCAGCAAAGACATTCCAGCAATGAACATTGTCTTTGTGTTTGACTGGGTGGCGTCATAGATGAAACTAAAAACAAACAAGTTGGTTTTGCATGACTTCTTCTTGAGACGGGTACAATGTCTGACACAATCATTCATTTTATTCTTCGCTCCATCATCTATTGTAGCCGGTGGATAAACAAACATCACTGACAGAACGACACTTTCTCTCACACTCACTGTGAACATAATTGGCTTCATACGGACAAGTGAGTGACAGCTGGCCCCACCAGTGTTAGATGTGGAGGCCAGTAGGAGAAGTTGTAATGATGTAAAGAGACAAGCGAGCAGCGGTGACTAACCCCTCTGGGCGATAAAGTCATTGGTTTATATTATGTCTGACAATTGACTTTCACTGTCCCTCAAAGACATGACTCTCTGGAAATCAGCTGTTCAGACACTGGAATCACTTCACAACCGACTGATGAAGGCAAAGGAAGTCATTTACATTACATCCATTTTGCGGTTATTGATTATATTGTTCTCGTTCATTAATCCACAGATTACAACCATGTTTGTACCTCTGAGTCAATTCGACCCCATTGATATATGGAGAAATAGAACAGGTTGGAGAATACTGGAATCCTTTAATAGACACCAAACTGTACTGTGTTGGTTCATTTTTGTTTTTTAATTAAGCCTGTTAAGAATTCAAAAGTGAGCCTAGTTCTTCATGAATTCCTTCCTGGAATCACCAACTGAGATTCACCCTGGCTTAGTTTATCTCCCTCCTTCATCTCAAGCCTTATTCTGTACATGTCACCAAGCCTTGTAATGCCAGCTGTCCATTCCTTGCAGCTCCTCTACATAGCAGCTCATCCACGAGAGGCTACCACAGAAATTACCCGATTCCTGCTTGCACACTAACTTATAGTAAATATTTAGTGAAAAAGGTAGCAACCAGATGTTTTGAACACTTATATATCTATGATGCAGACAAAGACTGTTTTGTGCCATCGTTGGATCATGAGATAATTCCACCCGGATGCGTCACTTTGAGCTATTTTTGTTCGTTCTTGACTCGTCCCGACAACTTAACAACCTTTTCTTGGAAACCAATAAACAAACAGAAAATTGGACAAACAGACTCCACGTCTGTCCTACTTGGTATTGGGATTCCCTGCCTGTGATGCGTCATGGGAGTGACCAAGTGTTGACCTCATCACGTAGTAGGAAAGTAACACACCCTGCTGCCTCTCAGCTCCCTCCGGCCGATGTTCTCTCGTGTCCCCACCATGGTTTTGATTGTATGCTGTTTTAGGTCTAACCCCATTTCGCTAAATGAAAGGAAAAAGACGTCCAGTGCCGTGCAGGCCAAACATATCTTACACACTCACAGGAACTTCTCCCCTCCTAGTGCAGAGGGAGGGGAATCCCCTGCTTGTTTTGTGCCAGGTACTAACCGGGCTGCGCCTTCGCAGTGTTCCCAAGCCCACAGAGACTGTGTGTATGCCTGTGTGTGTTTGCTAAGTTTGTATTTGACCCAGCTGTTTTGGGAATGCCGGGGGCCACCGCAGGTCGTGAATGACGTAAGAGCACCATAACAGTGGGAGGGAAGGCGGAGATGGGGGCGGCATGAGGAGGCGGATATCTGCTGTGGAATTCTGACTCTGTTCTCTTTTTGGAACACAATCGTCTGGTATTTAGTTGATCCTCCCTCTGCATTTGTCACCTTCCATTTCGGCTCATTTTCCCCTCCAGACTTCAGTGTTCCCTTTTATATTTGGAACATTGTTCCTCCCAACTCATGAGCGCATGTTTATCCCTTTCTGCTACCCAGAGACTCTACTTTCTTTGCTTGTGTGTGTTTTATTTATAAAGACAATACCTTTTCTGTTTGTAGCTGGCGCGAGTGCCGAGCAAGTTCTGTCCATCACCAGTCTTGAACAGTAGCCTGCATGATTAGTTGCATCCGAGAGTTAGCGACTGTTAGCCAGGGTCCAATGTTGACACTGACTGTCTCAGTCAAGCACCTGGCATCACTCAGGCAGTGAATATTCATTCTGCACAGCTTCAGTTGGGCTCTGTCCTTACGCCAGCGTAGCTTCGACTCCCATCATTGACCAGGCCATCAATGACAGTATTATATCTTGTCCGGCTAAAAGCACAGAGTGGATCTGTGTTGCTAGGACAGCATACAGGAGAAAGACTGTGTAATCCAAAAGGGCCTTTTAACACCAGAAAGAGCGCCTCGCTCATGGTCACAGCCCAGTGACCATTGCTGTGGAGACACTTCCGATTGAGTCATGTGTTTTAAAGATAACATTCCAGCGTTGTTCTACTGGGACAGGCCTGATCAATCATGGCTGACCTTTGATCCCCGAACCACCCGGAGGCAGTTACAAATCAAATCTAAGCTTAGAGCTGGACCCCATTAACCATCAACACACTGTTTTGTTGGTTTATAAACACCATCATGCTGATAACATCAACCACATTCAGAGGGGTTGCTGTTCTGGAACAGAGATAACACGATATAATCCAAATACTACAAAGCAAATAAAGCTTGTATTACAAATGTTTAACCTATAAACAGTATAACGTGGTACGGCTAGGCATATGATGCATGCATATATTTGCTTAACAATTGTTCTTGCTTGTCTTGTGTTCTTCTGCACAGATCGAACGACGCATGGAGTTGGTGCGTGTGGTGTCCCACAACACACACAAGAGGATGGTCACCTGTCTTCAGGGACACATTGGCGCCGATGCAGAAAAAAGACATGTAAGACATAAAGCATGTCACAAGAAACTCTTGTTAAAGCCTCATTATACTTTCTGTACAAAAAGGAACTAAAAATAAATGTCCTACAGTTTTTGGAAACACCCAGAACAGAAATTCTGAGTTCTCCCTTTAGTGAATACAAATGACCTGCATGTACCGCAGTACACCCACAGAACCTGATGTCTCTCTTGTGTTTTCTGCCCCAAACCACACAACATGCACAACAGTCCGTACCACGCCTCTATACAGGAAACGGTCAGGTAAAAACATTGGCTGATTATTACATCTGTCTGGTCCTCAGCACCACTTGTTCCATTTCCCATTCATACATCCATGATCCTCATTTTGCTTTCACTGGAGTCTCTTTGCATGACACTTTGGGTTTTTCTGGTGAAAACAACATGTCTCACCTGTCATCCTACCTTTCCATAATGCGGAGATACGCTGTGAAAGCAAGCGGCAGCATTTGATACATTCACTTCTCTAGTCCGCCTCTTAATTCCTGTTCATCATCTGTATTTTCCTCCCTTTTCTCAGAAAGCTCTCCTCTTTCCCACTCTGTGAATTGACTGCTGACCTGCTCAATGGAAAGTCTTGGATGAAATTTTCCATTGGCTTGATCATCTCATACTCAACCTTCTGTATAGAAATGTGCAGTGTTGGTGTATCTGCTTAGTTTCTCGCTGTTTATGTATCAATGCATGTATAATAATTCTCTGCATCTGTGCGTTTCTCCACATAAACATGTCCTCCACAGAAAAAGCTTCCTCTGACGGCGTTATCCCAGGCTATGGTGGAAGGTGGGAACCAACTGGGTGAAGACTCCTTGATAGGGTGAGTCCATGATTAACCGACACGCCAGATAATCCATTGCTCATCCTCGGCAACGGTTGCTATGCAGGGCAGATGCAACCAGGAAACAGTGAAATGTGAGGCCATGCGTTCAGGACAAGCACTCACCTAGTTTTGTTTTCTATCATGGGACTTTCAGTAGTTTCAGCAGTTCCTTCAGTCAGTGCGACAAACACACAGAACTTGTTTTTATTTGAGGATCTGGACTTTTAATTTCTCCAAATCTAGACAGCATCCGTGTGTCTGTCTGGAAATAATGAGGAAGAGAAAGTACATCAGTTCTGATAAATGTGTCATGTTCGCGTCGACCTTCAGTTAAGAATATATCGTTATCTGGTTCTCTATTTATTAGAGGGCTTAACGGTTTCGTGATGATCCGAGCGGAATGTAGGAAAATGATAAGCCTGTCACTAGGCCACCGTGTCCTCCTGGCTTTGGACAGCTCGACGTGATGACATTACAATGACCTGGTTTTGTTTTCACTCATTGATCGGGGACAGAGGAAGAGCCGGACAGATTGTCACCCTTATTCGTCAGATTGTCAGGAAGAGGTGTGATTCTTCTGGATGCAGAAGGCCTCCCGTCTTCACCAACCATGCCGATGTGATAATGAGTAATAAATATGACAGTCTGTGATTCTAACACATCTGCGTGTATGTGTCTGTGTGTTTTAACAGGAAGATGATGGAAGTCTGCGGGGAGGCAGAAAACCGCTTGGCATCCGAATTGATGCAACATGAGCTGCAGATAGAGAAGGATGTTCTGGATCCGCTCAGCCAGATAGCAGAGGTCAGAATGCTGACATCACATCAGCTGTACTGTATATATGTTCAATATTTAAAAACACCTCATAGCTCCTGGCTTGCTCGCGGTTTATTTTTCTTCCTCCTTGCAACCATTTAATGTGAGAAAACATGGACTCGCAATTAGGTTGCATATCAAAGTGATCCAATGACATTGGCAGCAGACGTCCAAACAAACAAAAGGGATCCTGGCCCCAGTAACATTAGCTAATATGGTGAACTTGCCATCTGTTCTTTTTGTTGCTCAGTTCCAAACATGAGTATCTGGCTATCAGACATCTGCCTCTTTGCACCCATGAACTTTGCATTTTTGTGCATTTCTGTTTCATGTATTTGCTGCAGTCAAGCTGCACTGTTATTTGTTTGGGAAGAAGCAAGACATTTGTTTGTTTGTGCCTTGCTGTGGTAATTTTACCCCATCCCGGTGAAAATGTCATTCATCACACCTGCTTAACAAACTGAAACTGCAAGAATTCCCCAGTATACGTTTACCAGTAATTATGCTTTTCCGGGTGAGTTATTTTAGCTACATCCAGGAAAGCATCTCTCAGATCTTTTTCATTTGCGTGACGTATCAGGCTTGCTGAGTGTGGTTTGTTTTTGATGTAATTCTTGTAGGTGGACATCCCCAACATCCTGAAGCAGAGGAAGCAGCTGGCCAAATTGGTGCTGGACTACGATTCGGCCAGAGCGAGGTTTGTCCATCCTCAGTATGTGTTCACTTCAGGCTTTAGCTTTCCTCGTCACGCTTGCGGGAGTCAAGTCAGCAGCTTAACATAAAAAACAACCCTCGAGGGTCAAACTGCACGTACGTCATCCGCACAGTGGAGCTACAATATATCTGTCCATCAGATATTTATGTATTTTACTCTGTGGATCCGTGCCATGGAAACAATCTCATTTTCCATTGTGCTCTTGTGTCTCCAACCTCAGATGGTTGCAGGCAACCAAGTCGATAATCTCAGGAACAAACACTCAAGCACTGACAGCCAAGGCTGACCTACTCAAGGAGGAAGTGGACGAGGCCATGAACAAAGTGGAGCTTTGCAAGGTATGAATGGAAAATAATGTTGATGCCTCATGTGTGGTTATATGCACACTTATTTGCATCATTGTGTTCTTGTTTATCAGATGCATAGCCGGGTATACAACGACGAACATACTGTCAGGGTTCCATTATAGCCACCACAAGGAAGCTCCTCTGTTAATAGAACAAAGTAGAGGGCTTGATGATATTACATGCAGATGACAAGCTTTCCAGAGATGAATGCAGCATTCATTGCTGTTGTCTCTCTAACTCACGGACTGGAAGATCTAGTGGCGCTTTTCCCTAAATGATTATGTAGGCCAGTCATTTTTCACGAAACTGGGAATCGGCCCCGTCGGGGATTTCAACTGGGAAGAAGTTAATACTGCAACAACTGGATATTCCTAGACCCTGGGGCCCTCTGACCCAGTTTGCCGAAGCACATAAACGAGTTAAAAATGCCCTGTCAGCTCTGTGTGCGTGCGTTCACATGTTATAAACTGAGCGACTGGTAAGTTTTTAGTGTGTCCTGTTACGTGATGTGTCAGGTTTTCTATCCAGGAAGCTCAGAGCCGTGTGTTTCCCCTTCCCCAGTTCTCTCTCACAGTCTTACCAAGCCGTGCAAAACAGCAGATTTATGACTTAACGCACCGCACAATTCTGTTGATCATCGCACACCTACCCACTTATTATACTTACCATTCATTTGATGGATCAGTGTGATGTAACATTTGTAACACTTAATAAAGGAAGGTTTACTGCAGCGACGCTCCTCTCCCTCATAAATCACAGTGTGGTTTGGAGATTAAGATGATTCTTCCTTCTGTGCTCTCACTTTTACTGCGTGTGTTTCCTCCACAGGACCAACTTGCTGCAGACATGTACAGTTTTTTCGCAAAAGAAGGAGACTATGCCTGCTACTTTCTAACAGTGAGTGCAGTGTGTCATAATCAACACGTCAAAAATGTGTAATGCACGAGTTCTGCGGGAACTTCCACAGTTGGCGTCGGCTTCGCTTGTCACGTCTTTTCACAGCTTGTCTCGTTCTGAAACCCTCTCTCTCTTTCTCTTCACTGTTTCTGTTCCTGCAGCTCTTAGAAGCTCAGGCCGATTATCACAGAAAGTCTCTCATGCTTCTGGAGTGTGTCCTGCCAACCATCCAAGCTCAGCAAGGTGAAGTATATGCAAACATACGTCCACACACACCAAAACAACATTAAACAGCACAACGCTGTTAAAGAACATGCATACAAGAAGGTACTGTGCTGGTAAGATGTGGGGCCTGTACGTACTTCCTGGAGAGGCTTATGTACCTTTTTCCAGTGACACCCCCTTTTTACGAGGTCCCTGTGTTGTTTGGTGTCACTTTTTAAAACAAACCCTTTCCAGTCCGACACTGGAGAACTTTGAGGTTGCCCAATGTACATCGACATGTCGTTGCTAGGAGGGGAAACAGTTTCTTTTCCAGCTGGCGTCAGAAATGAAAACCACTGTACCTTTCAGCTACATCACTCCGGTCTGTTTTTCTAACTTCTGGACTACTGGTGCCTCAGTTGAAGTAATTATTAAAGGCCACAAATGGGCTCCAGATATTAAAGAATAGTCTTCTGTTCTGTTCTGTCCCCACATTGCTCTCCCAAAATAACAAACATAAGATCTCTTCTGTGAGCTCTCTCAGTAGACGTTTTGTCTGCTTGCTGTGTTGAAGCCGTGTCTTAGTCAAGAACCTTGTTTTTTCTGCATTAAACACATACGGGCGAAACCAGACAAGTGACTTACAATAATCTACACACCCCCCCACTCCCCTCACATCACACCCGCCTGGGTTTTACTCACTCCTGCTCTCTAGGTGCATGTGGTTATTGTCTGTGGGGGGGAGGGACGGCTGGTTAGGAACCGGCCTAAGGGAGAGTTGTTGACCCAGAAATCTGCCCAGCAGTTCAAATAGAAGCTTGGGACCATTTGTTGCATACCAACATGGCACACACACTCCCTCCAAAATCATTTCCTCGTTGCTTTATGATGTGAAACTATGTGGATGAAATCCCACTGAAAGGAAGGAGGTCACGTCAGTGTATCTCTGTATTCACCATTATATCCTCGTGTTTAGACTCCTGGACGGAGAAGCCGGCCTTTGGCACTGGACTGGATGAACACCTGAAAAGGAGTGGAAGGGAGATCGCCTTGCCCCTGGAGGCCTGCGTCATGATGCTTTTGGAGACCGGCATGAAGGAAGAGGTAACCGAGATGAAGCTAAGATCAACACTGGTAATGACCAGGTCAAATGTGAAAGAGGTCACTTACACGGAGATTGTTTTGATTTCCTGGCCTGCATGTTCATCCAGTTTCATAAGCAGCAGTGAATATTGGACTTGGCTTAGTGTTGAGTCACAGCGTTGTGTCTGTCAGCCTTTCATCATTTCTTCCCACTAGAGGAGTGCAACTCAATATGTTACTGTATGACGTACGATTATGTGATTGATGGCGGTTCAACTGTACATTTTAAAAGTATTAAAAGTCAAAGTACTCAGTATGCAAATAGGCGAGTATGTTTGCTGAGCTAACGTTTTGTCTCTCTTGCTACATAAGTAAAACAAGGGCTTGCGTAGCTCATTAAAAGTCACATGGTGCTGCGGTTGCGATTAGTGGCTCCGCTGGTCATGGACTTAATTGAAAGCAAGCTCTGAATTGTTCGTTCACATGAAGATTCAGGGAGATGAGCGGATAGACGAACTGTAAACAGGGGAAACATTTCTTTAACTGTTCCCACACCCGGACACACTGTGACGCTTTGGGCCGTGAGTTATGAAACGTTTGTAATGTCCCCTCCCTGCAACTATTTTAGAATACAATAGAGTCCAGTTGTCTCCTGTTCATAAATCAGATTTCTTGCTGTATTATTTTTGGCCCCATTCATCGGTTGGTGAGTCCGGTCTGTGTCACTATGGTGTGAAGACCGTCTTTGTTTATGTGTGAAAGTAAAGAGCTTGCTGTGCCCCGAGTGACGGCTGGGCTCGTTTGCCAGCTTTGATTATGTGCAGCTGGCAGGGGGAGTTTATGTAGAGGATCTATACAGAATATATCTGCAACTGGGTGTTGGAAAAGTGTGTGTGTGTTGTGTTTAGCACGGGGTCTTTTGTGCACGTTTGAATGCCGGCATGCATCTTTGTTGATATTTGCTGGTGATGACTGTGGTTTGTTTGTCTTTGTGGGTCAGGGTCTATTCAGAATTGCAGCAGGGGCATCCAAACTAAAGAAGCTAAAGGCGGCGCTGGACTGTTCCACGTCACAACTGGAGGAGTTCTACTCCGACCCCCATGCTGTTGCTGGTACGTCCCAAACCCAAGTGTTTGTACTTCTAGGTGTATGACATCAAAAGCAAGTAAAGCTTAGATAATGGGTCATATGTTTTTATGTCAGAGATGGCTACATTCAAACTACTTGAACTACTTGTGGGTGTTTGATTTCAGGAGCATTGAAGTCGTACCTGAGGGAACTCCCGGAACCTCTAATGACCCACCAGCTTTATGACGAGTGGATCCAGGCATGCAGGTGAGGCTCATCACATTATCACTTTGAATGAAATGGATGATAGAATGTGAATTGACGAGTATATGCTTTTATTTTGAAATCTTTCCAGCGTGTCAGACCCAGACAAGAGGCTCCAGGCACTCTGGGTTGTATGTGATAATCTACCAAAGAACAACAGAACCAACCTGAGGTTAGCCAGCGCTGGTCCTCATTCTCAAAGAACAGTCTCATTAGCAAGGCTTCTATTGTTTTTTTTTCCCATGGGTGATCTTAAAAATCTTTGTTTCTTTCTTGTAGGTATCTGGTGAAGTTCTTAGCCAAACTGGCTCAGGACAGCGAGGTGAACAAAATGACTCCGAGCAATATCGCCATTGTCCTGGGACCCAATCTGCTCTGGGCCAAGACGGAAGGGTGAGAGATTGAGAGAGAGAGAGAGAGAGAGGGGTGGGGGGCTGGGGGGGTGGTCTGTTATATAAGGTAATATCAGAGTGACCCTCATTATGTCGTAAAGTGTCTCATTTTTGCTCCTGTATGTGTGTACATCCAGGACTTTGGCAGAGATGGCTGCCGCTACCTCTGTGCACGTGGTGGCCATCATAGAGCCCATCATCCAGCATGCTGACTGGTTCTTTCCTGAGGGTAAGTTCTGGTTTCACCGACAGCAGGCCTGATCCTGAAGACCCAGTTCAGCATCTGTCATTGTCTGGCTGGTACTTTCAGTTTCTAATACGACCCATGTCCATATCCCATATATACATTGAGGGGGCGGGGTTTATGATCTTCTACAGTAATCAAGATCAAAGGCTTCTTTTTCGGGGGCTGATATGGCGTCTATCAGTATTAAATGTCTGGTCAGGTGACTGGTCTGTCCCCTAAAAGCAATCAGACCCTCTATTTAACTCATTCAGAGTTTGCACATTTGAAACTTGGTCCCACTTGGATCCAAGACTCTTTATCATACAGTAGTGTTATTATACTGTATATGTAGCTAACAATCTATAATCTTGTCACCTTGTTTATATATATGATGATTCACCCAAGCTGCATGTAATCTGATAGTAATAGGAAGAAACAAAGGAATTTATCGTGTCCATGCCAGTTAAGAACAAAGGTAATGTTGCATGTAAGCATCTGTCGAGAGTCCAGTGTTTATTTTGTTAAGCCCGGGTTGCCCAGCTCACTTCACTGGCTCTCCGATGTCAACATCTGCCTCCTTTTACTCATAAAAACCCTTGTGTATTAGAGCTGTTTCCTGCATTTGGTTTAGATTACAAACAACCTAACAAGCCGCACCACAGCTGCCATGTTTCAGATCATCACATGTTCAGCCACAGGAACACTAGTGCCTCTTTAACTGTCGTGCTGAGGCAAGAACTGCTCCTCTGAACTCCCGTGTCACTATATTAAATGGTTTCATCCTTTGGAGCACATGGTTACACTCCACGGTTTGCATCAGTGACCGTTCTCTCTTCTTCCAGATGTCGAGTTCAACGTGTCTGGCATGTTTGCGATGCCCACACCTGCGTCCAACCACAACAATCATCTAGATTACGACTGCAGCACCATCGAGAGGAAGAGGCCCGGCAGCATGGTCGGACCGGAGAACGACGCTGCACGCAAAGACAAGTAAACAAGCTGCTCAGTGCTGTTTGCTCCAAGGCTTCTTAAAATACTTGTCAAATCACTCACTCCAGTTAATTGCTTTTTTGGGAATAATTGCCTTTTAATCTAGTTGTGCTTTCCTCCACTCCAGCAACAGCATTGCTGGAGGCATAAGGTTTTCGGGTTGTCTGTCCCTGCATCCAATATCTCGAAAAAACACCCGCAGGGAATTTCATTACAACACACACTTATATGAGCTGATCACGGCCCTAATTACACTAATAAGTATAAATGTCATATTCCACTGTGACATCATGGTGTTCTGTTAAACTTTCCTTTCTGCCATTATGGGTGGAGGCAAACAACCAACTTATTGTGCATAACACTGTTTTTTACTGACGTCTCTCTGTGGGCTTCTGGGTGAAGATGATTCTCTCTCCTGATGTAATCATTAATTCTCTGATCAGAGCTGTGGTGTTCTCTGTTTCTCTCCTTCACTGTCCCACTGCTGTCCCTTCAGTAGCACCCCTAACAAGCACTCGGACCACACCCTCCGTAGAGGCAGTAACACCTTAGGTAGAAAGCAGCACACTTCACCTGCCTTCCAGCCCCCTTTACCCCCTGTGGAGACTCCGGGGCAGGGACACGGGCACGGGCAGGCGTCCCAGGCCTCTGCTGAGCCCCAGGCCCAGCCACAAGCTCCACTTGGGGGTTCAGGGCTTGACAACTCCCAGCATAGCTTGGCACAGGGTCTCGCTGCTCTCGCAGACGCTCAGCAGCTTCTAGCCCAGCACACAGAGGAGCTCAGGTAAGGGCTGCTTCTCTGCCTGCCTGCTGCCGGGTTGGGGGGGGGGTGACACACAATCCCAGACAGACATGCTCTTATGCTTTCAGTGTTCACATATCGACAAGAAATCGTCTTCATAAAGCACAGCAGATTATCAACACACGGTCGGCTTGTTTCTTGCAACTCCTTTTCTCTCGGTCAAGTTTTAATAATCACAATTACAGCTATGATGAGTTCAGCCCACAGAAGCAGCACGACAATGCCTGCTGTCATTCCACTCCCAGTCACTCCCAGGGCCTCTCTACTCGCCATCCCTCTGCTTTCCTCCCCAAATCACTGCAATCAGCAGGAATTTCACACTAACTGGCCTAAACTGCTTTGCAAAGCCTGGACATTGTTGTCTGCTTACGTAACAAGTGAAGGGTGTCTTTGATTTAGCTGGTGAAAGGGCAACATTCATATCCAGACAGATAATCTATTCAGCTCAGCGCTGTTCTGGTCCCAGAGACTTTATTTGGAAGGTAAATGTAGATGAGACACCGACGTTACACGTGTGAGCTTCTTTATGACAGCATTGTTTTTTTAAATCAAATATATCCGCTCTGATCTTCAATAAAAATCAACGACTGGTGGATACTGTTAAACACTGGGCAGCTTTATGTATTTAAACCCTTTCTTTCTCTGTGTAAAGCAACCCAAAGCTACGTGACCCCACACTCGCCCAGACCCCGCTGCTCCAGCGGAGCGGCTCTGGAGGAGTGAGCCAGGCTGCAGGGCAGCTGGGCTCGGGGACCCCCGGGGCAGGATCCATGGGGCCCAGTCCACATATGATGCGGAGAGGTGAGTCCAAGCTGTTACGATTCTCAGTCACTCAGGTCACAAGATATTTCAGGTGTCTTAACTTAAAGCAAAATGAACTTGAAAAAGACGTCTCCTAAAGAAAATGTGACCAGCTAAACATTCAAGTGTCTAACGTTGAGCTGTCACTCTGCTTTCACTTGCTCCCCTGTAGCTCCCAGACAGAACTGCTCACTCTCACTTCCCTTTACTGGCTTCCTTTAAAACAGAGAACTGATTTTAAAGACGTTTTGATCACTCGTGTAGCGAGTTTATTTCTTGTCTGCATTTAGGATCTCGTAACTCCATTAACTCAACAGCAGTACTGATAATACTCTTAATAATAGTAATAAGCATTAATACTGTAGATAGCACAACTCATCTTCCACCCTCTTAAAGTTATTAACTGCTATTCATTTGTATTTCAGGTGTTTTATAGTTTTATAGTATTGATATGTAATTTGGAGGAAGTAGAATCAGCAGATGAAAGTCGCACATATAATCTCTTTTATATATTCTGGATAATCCTCCGTCCACTTCCAGGTACCAAGAAGCAGGCACCTGCACCTCCCAAACCCACAAACCCTCCTCCCAGCCAGCCGTGCAGTTCAGTGAACTATCCCCCCCCCTCCTCCGGCTCGTCCCTGTCCCTCAGCCCCACCTCCAGACCCCTGTCCGGCCAATCGCCCACCTCTCCCACGTCTCCCACCCTCCAGCCATGTGCCACTCCCAGGCGCCACTCCAGTAACCAGCCCCCGATCCAGGCACCCAGCCATCCGCCTCCGGAGCCTCCGTCACAGTCTAGCCCTCCGATCCAACCCGCGTCGCTCTGCCAGCCTGGCGGGGACCAGCAGAGCACCGACCTCTCTCCTCCGGCCACCCCGACCCCTCCAGACAGCCCTCTGCCATCCAACGTATTCCATGATGGCCCGGGGGCTGTCGCCCCTCCTTCCTCTTCTCCCTACCAAACAGGCTCGCTTCCCCGGCCACGTCCAGTCCCCAAGCCCAGGAACAGACCTAGCGTCCCACCGCCTCCCCAGCCCTCCACACTGGCCAATGATACCAATGGGCTCTGTGCCGCCGCTTACAAGATGATGGGTGAGTCTCATGTCTCCAGTAATCCGTGTGTTTGCGGTGTGTTTGTGCATTTATTCCACTGCTGAGGCTTTATCTAATAGTCTTGCGTTGTAATACCTCCACAGGTTAAAGAGGCACTTGTGACAGGTTTGTTGTTAAGGCCACGTGCTCCAGCAGCACTGCACTTTCTGTTTGGTAACGTTGCTCATCCCCACAGCCATGTTCTACTGCCTGCAGCCTCCATCAGATAACACGTACCGAGCCCTGACCCGACTTTCATTTTCTACATCCCAGTCCTAGATCGCTTTCAGTAAAGCACCTTGTGATATTTAATTCTAAAAAAATTGCCGTAGGCTGAAGCCAAACACGTTTCCAGTTGGTCTACTTTGTGAGTAATATCAATGTTCCAGCCTAGAAAATGTGCAGCGTTTTGCAACGATCAGGCTGCGACGGTAAAATGACGGTCTTGCATCAGGGCTCTTGAGTCACTCATCTTCATTTCCAGTCACTGAAATGTGAAACCTTCAGTTACACTGAGGGTTTGACTTCCACTAAAGCGGCTTAAAAATGTGGAACCGAATTTACAAACTTTTCAAACCCCCTTAACTCTCAGTAGGAACTTCTTTTTCTTTTAAAACCAGTTATCAAACATGTGTGAGATCACGTAGTAGCAGCAGTTTTGGCCACACAGCTGATGAATTCATTGCACTCCAGACTAGCCAAACATTTCCTCCCTGCTTCCCCGTGCTTGGTCTGAGCGAACACCGCCACCTGCTGGCCAGTCCCCTCACCGCTTCTCACTGCAGAGCCTCTGCTGCTGCTGCTGCTGAAGCGATGGAAAATATGACACCGGTTTGGTTGCAACAGCTTTAACTGTTTTCATACTGCAGGATGAGGCTCCACATGTTTGTGATTATGGTCATTGTTCATGTAATGTGGGCATGAATAGTGTATCTGTCCTTTAAGTAGGTTCATGGAGTGTTTGATGTGAGTTTGAGGTGCGTTCCTGCATGAGTGGAACAAGTTTTCTTTGCATTAAAACAATAGTTTTAATGTATTTCCATGTTAAATAAACACATTAGTTGTGTGTTCTGTTCAGTTTAACAGAAATCATGTTTAGTCGTCGTCCTTCATCGTTGCTTCTCGCCGTCGACTCAGTGTGACATGTTCTCCCTCTCCCCTTTGTCTTTCCCTCCAGACCCGGCCATGTCTTTCAAAGGCCTGAGTCGAGCTTTGGTCCCTGAGTTCGCTGTAGACCAGCAGCCAGCGACGGCCTCCTCGCTGCCTCCTCCCAAAGACTGTGACCTGGACACTGAGAGCACGGTCCTATAAGGAAGGAGACGAGGACACGCTTCGGTCTAGTAGCCCGCACGCCTCCTCCCGCCATGTACACACACTTCATGTAGCCTCCTCCTTTGTCATCCCAGTCTGTGTCTGCAGCCCTCCTCAGAAATAGAAACCTGGTCCACTATGTATGACGGACTTTAATGTGACATGAAGCACCTTCTGGCAGCCAGAATGGAGGTCCGAGATCAAATACTTACAGAATGACACATGCAAAAGTTCAGGTAGAATTATATTATAAACTATCAGTAAGTTAAAGCTAAAACAAGTTGTTCAGTTGGTTAAATAATAAAATAATTGTTCATCTCATTCAGAGAATCGCTAAAAATGATTTCCAGCTTCTCAAATGTGAATATTTTCAGATTATTTTAGTCCTCTGTGGTGATAACTTTGGCTTTGGGGATTAGCAACTATCTTTTTTCCATCAATCGTCGTCATATTGGACCGCTCACTTACGACTTCTAACTGCGCCGACATCCTCTGTCATCGGCTCATTTCCAGCCGACCCGTTCAAGCTGTCACAGAGTTCCTTATTCACTCCTCTCGACCTCCATGATGGCGCCAGATGGCGCTGTGAGACCGGTGACACTGCTGGAACACACACACACACACACACACACACACACACACACACACACACACACACACACACACACACACACCACCTCCGTCTGAGTAGCATTTGCAGTTCCAGACAATCAGAGGAAGATCAGAAAAGTCCATCTCCGCTCGTAACGATGTATCAAGGTATAAAAAGGCTGGACGGTGTTACGGAGGAACGCTGAGTGTTTTTTTCATGACCTGGGAATTAGTACCTGAATGAACAGGGCGGGTGGGGGTCGGGGGAAATGCCAAACTACGGACTGGTGAGACTGGTTTGGAATTCGGTGTGAGGTGTTTAGTGTTTTTTTTAATGTTGAAAATGGCCTTAGAACAACTGATTTGGAAGGTATTCGTAGAGCACAGGGGGACGGGGAGAGATCAGCAGGTGATGTAGAAACCAAAACTGTTGCTTGAAGTGTAGCTGGTGACTGCAGGTTTCCAGTCACCTCAAACACTCGATTTACCTTCTTTTTTTTCTTTCTATGGCGACCCCCCCCCATCCCTTATATTTATTTACCGGGTTAAAAAACACACATTCCCTGTGGCTTGACGTAGTTACTGCAGTCTTTAAAATGTAAATAATGCCTTAAAAGAATTAAAAACATTATATATTTACTGTACGGAAGATGTTCTTGGCTCCTAGTACTACAGTATTTCCAAGAAGCTGTCTTGGTGACGTGTTTCAGGGACGTCGGGAAGGTGGTCGGACCCTCTGCAATAGAAGTCACGGATGTTTCTGTAAACAAAATCTGTCCATTTTAAATGTGATTCGGTGGATTTCCGGGGGGTTTATAAACAGAAGTAGCAGGGAGCCTGAACACAGTCAGTATTTTTTTTTTGCCTTTCTGTTCTCTCATTTGTCTTTCTCTGGTGTTTTCCGGGGCATTACACGCAACAGGCGGCGTGTGAGTGAATGTAATGAGCGGACGAGTTTTAAAGCGCTTCAGCAGCCTCTTCATCCGGAGCAGACAGAAGCCGCTGATGTTGCACTTGAGCGCAGACCAACCGCGATGAATGGTTACCCAGGGAACTGGTTTTCATTATTTGTTTGTTTCTTTTTAGTCTTTCCCACTGAGCTGAGGCCGCACGACGCTGTGGACCCTCAGTAGTGACGTGGTTGTCAGATGTTACCAGGTCAAAAGATGAAATCGCTTTATCGTATTTTCTGTGTAGGTTTTTTTTTGCTTTGTGGCCTCGATTATAATGCAGAACGGTTCCCAGAGAACCGACCCCATATGGTACCAGTGGAGAAAGTCTTGGAATGCCGCAGTTGCCCTGAAAATATGTGAGTTTTTCAGCGCCGATCGAGCAGTATGAATCCCCTCCTCGCTCTCTTTGCTCCTGTACCTCGCTGCCTTATCCCCGTGCATCAAGACGAACAAACGCCATTAAGATAGAAGTGACAATGCTGCATTTTTAAGCTCCATAGTTTTGTACGTTTGTTGTCTGGTGAGCTTAAATATGGAATAAAAACATGTTACGAATGCTTGGTTATACCCCCTTTCCAAAGAAAATAAAGTATATGAAGAACTACACGTTTCTGCTGTTTTTTCTTGTGACTTGTGTCTTTAAGACTGACATACACAACTAACATCAGAGTTTCAGGGAACGAATAGTCATTGAAATCTATTGTTTAATGAACCCTGTTTGTATGAAAGCTCAGTTCATTGTGCTACGTGCCAATTTAAAACTGGAGTGCCATGTTAGCGGCCTTTTGTGGCTCTACTCTGGCAAAGTGGTGCTTCAGCTAAACAGTCATGTAAATCAAAGTCCATAAAATCCATCCCGAGTATTTCATGGCAATCAAGATGTTTTCAGTCTGGACCGAAGCTGTTGACGTTGACGGTCTCTCCACCCCGGAGCTTTAGAGTGCTCTCATCTTCTAATCAATGCTGACATTTATCTAATCAGACAAACATCGACAACTGATACAAGTCAGCTGCTGTATGCAGTATAGGAGGATCTGGTGTTGTCATGGTTACGCCATTGATGGAGGAGGCACAAATAAAGTTGAGGCACGTTTCAACTTTCAAGCATGATATTTTTTATAGATTAAAAACATCCTTCATCTGAAAGCACTGAACCAAACACAGAACATGAGCAACCTCCCCTGAAAACATAGAAAACAGTTAGAAAAGGGAGCAAATCAATAAATAAACTAGACTAACAGGAGTGTATTTATTTAAACCTTAATATCCAGGGAGGGCGACTGCTACCAGCGGCACATTTTAAACATGTTAACTGCACCAACATGCTTTGGACGAGGAACACTGTCACCGCACTAGCAGCTGCATTTCTACGAGATCTCGTAAGCTTGACGAAAGCTGTGCAATAAGAGGGAAATAAAACGGCGACTTCCTGACGACGCTCTCGGCCTTCCGATAAGAAAATATAAACTAGGACCCGAAGGACACAAGCATTCGACGGGAAATGAAAAATGGAGGAGTGCATAGCAAAAAACTGAATTAAAAATCTCAATAGTACAACATATAATACAAGTACAGCTGCACTGTAGGTGGCTCGTGAGATGACCAGGGAAGCAGAAAATAACCATTTACAGATCTTTTGACGTATCGCAGTTCATTCATTCAGCAACGAGACACTTCTCTTGACCGATACTCGACACTCTGAGTCGTCCTCTCTGCCAGAAGCACTCGGCTTCACAGACAAGCTGGACTTCACTGTAGTGACAGAACAAGACACTGACGTTTCCACCCACACGTCATGAAGCAGATGTCACAATGCATCTCATATGGAGGTGTGAGGGTGGAGTCGGGGTGACGTCACCGTTTGAGAGTGATGATGTGCAAAATGAACGAGGGTCCTAACAGGAGGAAACATGCCGACTAGCTGCTGCTCCTATAATCTTCAGTACATTTGCAACAAACCGGCCTGACTGGAGGGATTTCACTCTGTTTTATGATCAGGACAG
The DNA here is from genome assembly GCA_901007825.1 of Macroramphosus scolopax. Classification (NCBI taxonomy): domain Eukaryota; kingdom Metazoa; phylum Chordata; class Actinopteri; order Syngnathiformes; family Centriscidae; genus Macroramphosus; species Macroramphosus scolopax. The sequence goes on from CAAKHC010010981.1 coordinate 44,634, forward strand.
TGCATCTAAGTTTCAACCACTCCGACATGTTTATAAGGAGCCATGACCAGCCTCCTGTATACAAGTGTATATTTGACACTTGACATATGTCACCATCATCCAAAAACAAGATAATACACTGTACATGTGTGTGTGGTTGTGTGTAGGTGAGTGTCTGCATGGAGCCGGGGGCAGATGCAACGAACAGCTTGATGTATTTCCGCTTGTTATTTAATGTTATCCACCTCTAAACACACCTCCCTTTGTTCTGTTTTAATATCCTCCCTTTAAAGCTGCGTTGCACATTCGGCTGGTAATTATAAGGGTTCACTTGGCTTTTAAAAATAAAAAAGGAATTACTCTAAAAATCTTTTGGTGAACCTCTTCAGGGGTTCAGAGACGTCGCAAAGAAAAACAATAAAACTTCCTTTAATGGAGGCTTTTAGAGGAAGATTCATTTTCGGAGCTTCTTTCTTGTGCAGTAAATATCAACTACAGCCAGCAAGCACTTAGCTTAGCATGACGACCAAAACAAACAGGAAACCTGGCTCAGTCGGAGGACACCAACACCCACACAGTAGCACCCCTAAAGTTCTCTTATCAAACATATGGATTGTCTTACTGTTATCTTATTCTTACGGTGGTTTCTCTCCTTAACTGTTCAGCTTAAATCAAGTTTTATTAGCAAGCTGGGAGCAACGAGAGGTTGTGTGAGGTGAACGCAGCACATTTAATCCCGGAGTCTCGTCATGATCAGGTTGCTAGGCAACCTCTGGAGACTCTGGGAAATCACTGCTCTTGTCCTGCACTTGTAAAAGCACGACCCTTCAGTTCTATTTCACCTTTTTTTTTTGGAGATAAAATGAGTGAACAGGATATAAACGAATCCTCTTATTTTAAGGATCATTTTTAATTCTTTATCCTCGGACAGAGCTGGACTCGCAGTTTCCTGCCGTCTCCTGTCTTTATGCAAACTTAAGCGAATCGTCTCCTGGCTGTAGCTTCGTTGTTAGCATACAGATGTGACGGAAGGATCAATAATCTGACTCTCAGGAGTGAAGCACATATTTTCCAAAATGTCAAACTCTTTGAAGGGTCGTCAGTGAGTGTGTGCGCCACCGTCCGATCAAAAACATCGAGCAATCCGCCCCGCCGCCATAAACACTGACTCAACTACACCTGATCTACATCTGAGCTTAGTCTTTACAATTTGTCAAATATGATCTGATAGAAAATATAAACTTTATATAGTCGTATAATAAACAGCAACGCATCTGTAAATACCAGAAACGTTTGTTTTCATTTGCTTACTTCTCATTTTTAATGCAGAATCAAGATGAAGCGCTGACGTACTTCAACGTACACGGATGGTTTCTCTAATGGATCTGTTAATATCTACGTTGTAATATGTATTAAAATGATATGTATATGATGGAAAGAGATGGTGTCGAGCGTGCAGTGAGGAACTGGAGAGACCTGAATGTTGCTGCTCCAACCAGCACCTGAAATAACAGCACAGCCGCACACGGGGCACCTCGTCAACTGTTCTAATGACCTACACAGACAGGATATCTCCACTTTCTGTTTGCTGGAGAGGACGTGGTCTCTCTTCCTGTAGTTCGAGTGTCTCCGTGTGTGATCTTGGCACTTTGGTTGTGGAGAGCAGACTGAAACTTTAGCCGACCGGCCTGTCGGTTTGGCCCCGACATCCGCCATCCGCCTGCTTGTCTTGTTTCTACCAGGCCAGAGGGGAGGACAGTCTGGGGCTTCTGGGGTTTTCTGGGCTCTGGGTCTCACTGAGAGCTCTCTGTAAACAACAAACACAACAACAAGATCTGATTAATGTGCACCTATTTTCAGATTTAAAGCACAATTGTTTTTTCCTACAGCTCACCTCGAACTTGGAAATGAACTCGGAAAAGATGCCAAAAAAGGACTCTGTGTTGGAGGACTTGCTGTCTTCTCCGAAGAAGGAGGCCACCTTAGAGAACTCCTCCATCGCCCGGGTCTGCAGGGACTCCAGTGACTGGATGGCAGGGTGGCTGTTCTCCAGAAAGCTCTGTGAGTGGAAAGAGTTTAGTTGATCAGTTAAGTTGCATTAAAGAAAATGTAGAGTGTTTTTGGAGCTGGACCATAAGTAGAACTATTTTCCCACCGGGTTGTCATAGCGATGCCACAAGAAACTGTTGTGACACAAAACACAACGTGTGCAGCTTTGCACAGCAAGGACAAAGATTTTAGAAGAGACTGAGTGCAGCAACGAGGCTTTCAAAAGCCTCCACGTCTTTGTTTGATGTCGTGTTTAAAGCTGTTAGCGTACGCTCATGGCGGAGGCAAAGTGGTCCTCGGGGGTGAGTTGGATCTTCAGACAGGCCGCCCGGATGTCCTGAATGGTGGAGTGAAGGTCACTCAGCTCTGCGGTGATGGCCCTCTGGTTCACTGGACAGATCAGAAGGAGGATGAGATGAAGACTTGTACATGGTTTCATGATTGTAACGCGAAGAATTGTGAATATATCATGTAGCATCATGCGATAGCATCGTACCCTTGGCGGCCAGCGACACTGTCGTCAGGTCTCTGGAGAAGTTGAGCAGCTCTGGGAAGTGTTGGCACAGAGACTTGGCCAGAATGTGGAGAAAGGTGGATTTCCCGTCCACTGTTTTGGTCGTGCTTAACTGCAAGAAAGAAGGAGCGGATGAGACACAGTCAACCAGGAGCTATAAAAAACAAAACAAAGACGTGGTTGAAGTGCAGCTGGACCTCAGTTAGGAAGTTGATCTTGAAGCTGGTTGTCCTGTGGCTCTTGGGCTGACCGTTGTTCAGGTAATTCCCCATCGCCAGTACGAACTGAGGGTAAAAGAATCAGTGTAAACACGAAGCTAACAGCTTGACATGAACCCGACCTGTCGTGGCTTCTTACCTCGAGGATCTTGGCCAGCTTCTTGCTGGTCTTCAGCTCCACTGAGGCCTTGTAGATGTAATCATAGGCAACCTTCATCTCCTCCGTCCTCTCCGGCAGGGTGGTCTTGAAGTGGAGGCTCCTCAGGCGAGTCTTATACTCAGGCACCATCAGCATCTGCAACACACCAGCTCATTTAAATGCATCCTTCCTTCTACCATCTCTTTCATGTCTCATCCACGGTTGCTTGCCTGGAATATGAACTGGTCCGGCTCGCTCAGTTTGGCCGGGTCCTGCTCAAACTGCTCGTACTGTTTAACCTCCTCGTCGTCGGGGGCGTAGAGCAGCAGCTGCTTGATGTGGGCCGGCTCCAGCCTGTCCGTGGTCATGTTCATTAAGACCTGGCGGAGCTCGGCAGGGGAGAGCTTCAGATGGGCGATGAGGATGGCTGCGAAGAAAAGAAGAGTAATGATTGTATTCCAGTTGCAGTTCAGTCCCCTGTGATGTTGTGTATTATTCATATATGGTAGCCAGTAACTCGCTACCCAGCAGTTAAGGCGGTATTTCTCCTTTCAGGCGCGTGTGTGACCCGCCGCCAGGCTTGTGTCGTACTCACATGCGTTGTAGGCTTTCTTATGAGACAGAATCTCCACCACGTCCTTCTTTTTAAAGCTCTCTGGCTGGAAGGCCGGCTCTGGAGGACAAACTGATCATTTTAACAAGGGTGTAAGGACGTGTTCTCCAGGCACCAGGGATTGTTCAGACACACACACACACACAGACTCGCACACAGTGGCTACATGTTGCAGGTTGATGGGTTAATAACACAGCTCTGCTATTTGACTCTTCTTAGGCCAAATACTCCAACAAGGGTCTCCTTCAATAGAGAAGAGTTAGATCCTCTGGCAGAACTGTGTTATCACTGAAGGGGATATGGTGCCTTATGGAGAATGGACTTGATGAGAGGGTGCATGGAGCAGCTCCGAAGCTGATAATGCAGCAATTCATAACTGTGGAAGTACAAACAAAACAGGTGATGTCATTAAACACAAATATTTGCGGAGCTGATGAAGATGTTAACCTCCTGCAGTCTTTCATCTGCAATAAGCATGTTTTATCCTGACAGCACGTGATGGCAGACACTGAGCATGATGTGCATTAAAGAGATGACGTCCCACTGACGATGACGATGCAGCAGAATGAAGAGAAACCAGGCGAATTGGACAACTTACTTGATCTGCGTTGAGTACCGAAGTGCAGATCGAGGTCCATGTACTTCACCATGTCAGTGAGCTTGTCGTAGTCGGAGTCCTCTCCCAGCTAAAGAAAGACAAGGACACACTTTACTTTACGAGAGCCTTGACAAGGTTTTAGCTGTCGAAGAAGTATTACTGTAGAGTGCACATGCTGCAACATGGCTGTCATCAGGAGGGGAAACTATAAGGTTGATGGCTGGGTGAAGGAGTGATGGCTGGTTGGTGCAGGTGGGACGCAGGTGGTTATATTTAGTCCTCTGAGCCGCGTCAGGAGGGTTTCAATATAGCTTTGCCCAAAGCTGAAAAAAAAACCCTGCAGATCTGATTTTGTTTCTCTTCCTCTACAAATATCCAGATGTCATCAGGAGACTCCCAGAGAGCGTCTCTCTCCGTCTTCCTGCCACCGGCGTCTCTCTCTAATGAGGTCCTCAGACACCTTGCTCAGTGCGGCGACTTCAGCGTGATAATTGGTCGTCCTTCCAGTGGCACTTCGTCTTTCCAGGTGTTCCGCTGTATGTTTCAGTGTTTCCTCCATCAAACTACCAGAGCTCCAGTTTATCATCGTCCATCGTGACCAATCCTCCATCTGTCACTTACTATAACTGCTGCTCTGTCTCTATAGAAAACACCTCAATAGGTTTTGTATATTAGGGCCAAACGGTCTAACCTTGTAGTGCGAGCTGATCAGCATGTGTTGTATTTACAAAAACAAGATCTCTGCTCTGATGCTGCCGTGACTCATCAGAGACACAACAGAGCGGATGAGTGGGAGGAGAAAATGTACACGGAGCGAGAAAACTAATAACCGAGGTGGGAAGATTCACGGGCAAGGTTACAATTCCATTTACTGTCTTCAATTCACTTACACTATTCAAATAGAGCACATGGTGTTTGTGTGTTCGTTGCCTCGCAGGTACGTGACAATCAGGAGGAGGAACTCACCTGACCCCAGATGGTGCCCTCGGAGTTCTCCACCTGCTCCCAGCGCAGCCTCTTCACACTCATGTGGTTGGTGTCTGAAGCGTGGTGGCCTGCTTTCGGCAGGGGAGGCGGGTCACACGGTGGGGGCAGGGGTGGAGGCGGAGGTGGGGGAGCCTGAAGAGCAATCAAACAAGGGATTCTATTGCTCTGACATGGTGCACCTATAACATATCAAGCTAGTTTCTGGTGCTTGTGTTCTTACAACTTGATGGCGTTTTAATTAGCGAGAGTTGTTTGAGCTGACGCTGCTTGAGATTCGCCTACCAGCACATTAAAGAGTGCAGCTTCATCAACAGGATGGATGAAGCACCCTCTGCAAGCGACAGCACTGTCAATGCCGGTGTTACCTGCTGCGATTTGTGATCCTGCCGGGGAGTCTCGTATGTCTTTGTGTGGATGGGGAGCGTGGAGTGGGAGGCTGGAGCCTGGGAGAGCATCATGGAGGCCCCGGGGCCTTGGCTCTGACACTGGGACGAGCCGTGATCGTGGAGGGAGGGCGGAAGCGGGCCCTGGTAACTGAGTTGGTGGTGGAGCTGGTGGTGCCTCTGTAGGACGAGCTGGCTGGGTCTCAGCACCTGAGGGGACGGCTGGGGGGACGGCTGGTGGATGGGCTGGGGTTGGCTGAGCTGTCGGGGGAGGTAACAGGGGCGGGACGGCTGGGAGGAGCGCAGGGTGGAGGAACCCAAGGCAGTGTGGCTGTGCGAGAAGCGGCTGGAAGTGGTCTGGAAGTGCTGCATCTCCGTCTGCTCTCTAGTGGGCAGAGGAGAGCGGTTGGACAGGAGGGTCCTCAGAGGGGGCGGAGGAGGAGGGATGATCGGGTGGTGTGGCTGGAAGGGCATCCGGCTACGGGGGACGTGCTCCGGGGAGAAGCGGACAGGCGGCATGGGATCAGTGAACTGGACCGGAGGTGGTATCAAGGCCTGGAAGGGCGGAGGAGGCGGAGGGCTCTCGGTGGGAGGAGGCGGGATGTGTTCAGATCCAGAAGAGTAGGAGGGGGAGGAGGCCTCGTCGCTGCTACTGTGATCCTCGCTGCTGCCGCTGCTGAGCTGACGAGAGATGAACTCCAGGTCCTGGTCCTCCTGGAAACTCATCTGGAGGAAGGAGAGTTCCGGAATCAGTTTGAAATGAAAAAATAAGGATCCAAGCTTCTTAGTTTTTAACTAACTTATCAAGTTGCTATGTAGCCTGTGGACACGTTTAGTTTTACACTTCAGAAACAGAAACTTATTCTGCTGATGCACCTATTGACTCGTAAATAACAAAATATATTAATAGTAGTTTTACTTCTCTACGAAATGAAACATAAAATGAAACCAAAACCCTGTTAATGCTATTTTAAGGATGCATGCATTTCATTCCATCTATTCATGGCACAAACATACACTGTAATCATGTCAGGTTTTCTATAAAAAATACTGAAATTAACAGTCAAACAGCTGCAACACTTGACAAAGGTGTAACACTGCTTTATAGTTTGACGAGTTGGTGTCGGCTTTATTCTCATTACAACCTTAAGAGTTCTAGTCAGAGATAGGCAGATATAGTTATTATATAACCGAGTGTTTTAATCATGTTTTACTTACAGGCACACCTCTTCTTCTGAAACCATGACAACCACCGTGATATATCTGTTCATGTGACACAAGTGTTCATTGTAGCGCACATTAGAGCTGCTCTAATGTCAACATCCAACACTACAACGAAGTTATTTACATCAAGCCTGAATTGGATTATCATTTGTTAAGTACTCTACTTGTGACATTCTATCATCATTAAATACATTTTTAAGTACGAAAATACCACATTAATGAAGACGCATGAGTGTAAAGAACAAACTCGTATGTTGTGTGCTACTGTATTGGATTGAATTCCACATCTGGATTATTAGTCACAAAACGTTTGGACCTTTAGAATTTGTGAATGATATACGACTACAAATCAATATAGGAGCTATGAAAGCTCAACAGACTATAACCCTGATCTCCTAACTGCAGACAAAGCTTGTACATTATTTGTATTCGGAGGCGGCTCTTCCTCACCTCCTCGTAGTCGTTCTCCCCGGGGATGTAATCATCCACCAGAGTCACCCGGTGGCCCAGCTGCTCGCTGAGGGCGTCCAGGAACTTGTCGGTGTCCCGGCTGCGAGGCGGGCGGGAGAAGGTGAAGAGCTTCTTGCGGCGGGTCAGCGTGTTGGGACTGTGCTGAGGGGAGGCGGGGGGGCTCTCCAGGCTGACGTAGGGGTTGGAGTCGACGCTGCTCTGGTGGTGGATTTCATACACGGGAGTGGGGAGGGGCTCCTTCCAGGTCAGGGCCAGGCCGGACTTACGGCTACCTGTGGAGGAGGAACCTGAAGATGTTGGGGTGGTCCTTACGTTCAGTGCAGCTGTGGAGGGTTGGACGATCACACTGCAGCTGTGCTTATGTATTGAATAGAAATTGTGTGTGACATTCTTGGCCAATTGGTTCGCTTTTGATTGGTTACCATGGCAGCGTAAACTGCATGCGTATATGCACAATCGTTTTCATGCTCTGCTCACATCAGATTTGTAAAATTAAGCTGAAGATGAGTTTGTAAGACGTGTCAACATCATTCATGTTAATATGTTGACGTTTTTTAAACTGACTGTGGATGTTTGTCCAATCTGATGTGAGCGTTTCATCAGTCCTGTGTCCTCCAGGCCCAGAATGATGCAGTTTATATCTGATCTCATGAATTCCTTCTTCAAAAGCGCTGGTTTTTAAGATGGCAAATGAACCATTGATGAAAGCACGTGTTGGACAGCAGGTGCGTGTATGTGATTGGGGCGCGTGTCAGCCCCGCAGTACCTGTGAGAGGGGGGAGTGTGAGGGGGGAGAGAGAGCGGCCGTAGGCCTCAGTCTGTCCCGGCCCTTCTGGCTCTGCTGAGGAGCAACCCTGCAGTGGAGACACACTCTTCCCTGCGTACACGTTCTCCAGCTCTGTGTACACACCTGTCATCTATGAATGGAGGCATGATCAGCTGGTTAGCACACGGTAACTGCGACACACTCACTTTGAAGGTCCGCTCTTGTTCAGCATTTTGAAATGAAATCAACAATCGCATGTTGGATTGCAGTTTTTACAAGCAGACCTTCAAACGATGTGACACCAGGAAGCACAGAGAACATAACTAGCATTCATAATGCCAGTTGCTGAGTAGCTTGGCGCTAAAAGCTGCAGTAATACATACATGATTGAGGTCAGGGGACTCAGGGAAGGATGTTCCATCTCCTGACTGCCTCTCCTCTGGGCTGCCAGATTCATCGACATGAATTCCTAAAGCACAATAAAGCATGAACAGTGACACACGGACATAAGCCTCCTCCTTCCATCCACCTCCAGTTAAGAGGAGAGAGGATGAAGCAGAGCGGAAGAGCGTGGGGGGGGCAAAAGGCAAAAAGCTTGGCTCTTGGAAGAGGACTTAGCAATAGCAATGAAGAACAGGAGAACCCATGAATGAAATATTTGACTCCTGATTGAACAATATCATAGAGTCGAGAGTTGTCGAGTGATATTGGTGAGCGGTTGCTTGTGAGTGGACTCTGAGTCGGGGTCACTTTGGTCAAACCCTCGTTCAGCGTACCCATTCCCAGGTGAGTCCCGATGATGCAGTCGTCGGAGCTCCTCTGTCGGACGATGCTGCAGTAAGACGACCCCGTCACGCGCATGGAGCTGCTCCGTCGGTGGTGCTCCGGGCCTACGTCAGGCTCTAACACTGCTGCAACACACACACACACGCACATTCACAGCGTCACAGTTGACTTTACTTTTCTCTTTAGAATCAGAGTAGGGATTGTGGGCTTCATGAAACACAATGGGACCCTGAAGGCCACACGACTGAAATGCATTGATCTACCAATGAAGTTGTTCTATAACACTGCGAGTGTTGCCGGAGATCTAAACCTCTTTTATATGTTCTTCTTTTCAAGATAAGTATGCACAGCTGCTGCTCTGTCTGCTTAATAATTAAAAACAACCTCATGGTGTGGATCACAGCGAGCGGTTGATATCGAATGCTGAAAGAAACGCTCAGTCCCACCACCGATGACAACACACTCGTACTGCACGTGATGTACGTGTTTGTCACACCGTGTGTCTCGGCTCACCGCTGCTCTTGAAGCCCAGGAAACGTGACAGCTTGCCCCGGCAGCGTTCCTGCTCGTCGTAGGTGAGAAGCTGGTAAATGAACTGCCAGATTTGCTGTTTGGCCGGAGTGTCCAACACTGGAAACACGTCTACTATCAGAGTGTCCACATTCCTGCAAAAACACAGGAAAGAAAACCTCCATAACTATACGCGTCATCCTTATATAACACACCCGTGTGCGCTGCTGGGTAATCGATTGCCATTCCATGTGAGGGTTTAGGTTAGATATACATTCTCTGCATCTGTAATGAGGATATAAAGCGAAGAAAGAGGAAGAACAAGGTGGGAGGATGACAGGGATGTCGCTTTACTGTACAGATTTACAGTAGAAATTACATTATTTAATCCTGCAGCATCACATGTTTGCATCAGAGAGAAAAGCTCCCGTAATCCTGACTTTCCTTTCTCCTATTCATTCATCCATCTCTCCTCCTCATCCCTCCATCCGTGAGGAAACCCTATCAGAGGCTGACGGGAAGAATACATTTCCTGCTCAGCTTTGTTCATCCGTCTCCTCATTGCTCCCCCTCCTACCATCAATTCCTCCAACTTACTCCACCACTCTCTCTGCTGCCTGCCGCATCATCACCATCCTCGTATAGCATGTAGAGTGTAAACACGGTTTCCCAGGCAACGGTCGGTCTTCTTTCAGTGCTTGTCAATGCTAGTTGGCCGGATAATATAATTGTTACCCTCTTTGTTTCCTTACAAAAACCGTAGTAATTTCTCTCTCCGTTGCACTGACCTGTGCTGGAAGAAGGTCTCCAGGGACTTGCAGACTGTGTACCTCTCCTGGATGGTCAGTAGGTGGTCCAGGTGCTGGCCAAACGTCCGCCCGTGGACTTTGATGCTCGGGGGAAGAATCTCTGCCACCCACTGGAGAGAGCTGAGGGCAGGTGATCTGACCGGCAGGCAGAGCGGAGCATCATCAACATTTTTGCAATTCATATATTCCCACTTTATATTCAACAATGGGCAGAGGAGCTCATTAATCTGCAGATTTATTCTTAGTTAGAATGTGAGCTGCTGGAAAACGTCTGGTTTGTGGTCCGGCACTGACCTGGAGCGCGGTACTGTGGTGGGACCGAGGCCGGGAGACTCCTCCGGGTCTGTTTGGTCTGAATAGTCAGACGGACCTGCCTCTATAACCAGAGTGGGCATCGCTCCGCTGCCCTGCAGCATGGACACCACCTTCTCATGTGAACAGTTCCTGCAGAGAGAAAAAACAAGAGTGTGAATGAATCACAACGGAGAAACAAAGAGATGAAGAACTTTTAGTAAAGATGGAGTGACGAGAAATAATAATGTTATCTACTGCTTGATTTAGTTCTAATAGATGTCTAATCGTTGTCATCCAGGCAGAGTGGAGGACAATAGTGTGGAGGTGGAGTAACACCGCAGATAAACGATAGATAAACGAATGAAGGAAAACACTACACAGGGCGACGGCTGCCGGTTGTATAGGAGAGGAAATAAAACACCAAAACAATGAAGACACTGAGGAGAATTTGTCGATGCCGTATGGTCAACACACTGAATGCCTACATATGTTGCTCATTTGTTTTCTGTCTGTCTCCCACTGTTATTCTGATCACCTCCCACTGCCGCAGCACCGTGTTATCAGGGAGAGCAGCAAAATTATACAGCGTCAATCAAACTCAGGCAGAACAGCGGGAAACAGTCTTTCACATTGGTATCAGGGTGGCCGGATGAGTAGTACTGTTTCTTCTCACAGGACTGGATGTATTGGCTGACGTCCTGGTTTTGATGATCTGCATTCGCTGCGCTCCTGTAGGTACGATTCGATCCTGATTTTGGTTATCTTCACTCCCTCACCCACTCACTGCGCTCCAGTGGCAGGAGGTCAAGAAGTTGTAAAGTCTACATGAGAACCAGTGAGACTCCCACAAGAAGAGTCGTGTTTACATAAACGCTCCCGTGCGCCGGCACACGGAGACACACGCGCCGAGACCGGAGCAAAAGTTTGGAGAGTTTTAGAACGTGATTAACTTTTTTTTTTATGTTTCGATAAAATCCATCCTCCCTCGTAGCTCCATCCGCCGCCTCGGCAACAGGAAGTGTTAGATGCGAACATTTTCAAGGGGTTTTAACTGAGACTTAGTTCCTGACAGGAACCGATGCTTATTCTGTGTTGATGCAGTGAAAGAATGATGACACCGAGAACCATGACAGGAGCGAATAAAAGCTTCATGCTCTCAGTGACGAATTCTCTGGCTCTGTTTTTTCACACGCAGTGAGAATAAATGGCAGCAGATGGCCTTTCATGGAGACAAACATACACTGCCTCGGTTCAAGAGTTAGGACAGCTGGCAAAGACAAAATACTACTAATGTTATCCATTAGAAACAGACCTCATGTCCAGCCCATTGAGGAAGAGGATACGGTCGCCTGTTTTCAGTCCACATTCCTCGGCAGGACTATCTGAGAGGGAGAGAAAGATGGCGGAAAATCAGACAAGAAGAGGACTTGGCACGATGGAACCGGATAACAAGGTGCACAGAAACAGACGGGCGAAACCGTGGAAGGACGGTGACTAATGGGATCCTGTCAATCTGTTAATGACATCTCATGGAGCCCGTCAAGGCAACACTTGATGCTTAATTTTGGTTCCGAAAAGAAAAACAGTGCTGTCAAAACAATCCCCGGTGGAATGTGTTGTGACTGCGCTGTACCCATCCCACCACCGCCTCCTCATCTGTCAACACAGCTGCAGAAAGTTCCTTCACTTGAGCGTCACGTCTTATTTAATTACCCAACGTTTTTTGGGAACAATGCGCACGTCTCGGCACACTCCCGGGCCGCTAGACAGACTTTCACATTAAGAGTTTGAGGCGTTCTGGTCAACAGTGAAGGATCTCTGTTCGTATCACGATGAGAGACACGCCACCCGCCCCCACTATCTCCATATCAGCCTCCATACGGCCCCACTGAGTCAGTCCGCTCTTGCCTCTTCAGCACATGATGGTGGGAGATAGTGGTGGGCGGGAAGCGGTGCCGTCATCATCAAACACACACAACAGGCACACAGACACACACACACCTCCAGACAGTGAAACCTTTATTTCAGCGAGCCGTAACGATCCATTAGACACTTTTAATGCTTAAACTTTAAATAAATCCAGCAATTATGTTCAATAAAAGCACTAAAGAGACCTTTATGCCCAGTAATATTAACAGGAAGTTTCCTGACAATAAAAGCCTGTTAATCCACAGCAGGTTCTAACTGTGTGAGTCTGTCAGACAACAAGAAGGGAAGTGTAAACAAAGTTTCCTTATTCTTGAAATCGCCAGTTTCTGCAAGACTCTTTCATCCTCTCTGCAGGATGTGACTATTATTGACTATCTGATAAACTGCCGAAATCTAGAACCTTTTTCATTATACCGCTGCTCTTCCTCGACAACAACAACCCGATTTATAGAAACTACTCCAGATAAGTCTGTGTCAAATCCCTGAATATCGCTGGGTACCATTGACTGACTGCTGGAGGTATCTGTGCTACCGCGAAGCTCAACCTGTTCAGAGTGTTTTCCTGAACGTATTTCACTTGTGAGTCAGGCCTGGTACACTCATCGTCACACAGACACACACACACCAACCCGATCACCTTCAACCCCCAGCGGCTGGCACCACAACAGACTCACCCACTTCAAATGAATCTGAACCCCTTCACAGGCCGACACCGAACAATGTTTGGGTCAAAGCACCACACACACACAGAGGAGTGCTACTGCGGGTACCTGAGATGACAGAGTCGATGCAGACGGGAGCGTGACCTCGCAGCGTGAAGCCGAAGGTCTTCTTCCCCCTGTAGACACGGACGATCCTGAAGAAGAGGCACAGGTGTGTCGGAAGAAGTCAACATTTTTTCTACGTCTGTTAAATTCATATGACTAATTACCTTGCAATACTCCTTTAATAAACAAACTACAACAGAGATGAATGTTGGTCATATTATTGGTAGTGGCTGTAATTTGAATATCGTGACTGGAGGTAATGTCACCTTGTTTAGCAGCTCCTGAATCAAATCACAAAACAAACACACCCACCGTCCTACTTCAGTGTCGAGTGTCGTACTTCTGTTGAACGACTTCAAAACACAACGAGCACCCGGTCCTACTCATCAGTTGTGATTTATTGATTCATTATTTGGTGCAAACACAAAACACCCAAGAGTGCTTTTGCACTTGATTGAACAAAGTGAATAATGACGTTCGTTTCCTGTCGTTCCACTTATCGACAGATCGTCTCACGCGTAGATGTGACGCCATCGAACCGCACACCTCGAGAACAGTGTGCCTGTGAATGCACGGGGACGCCAGCTGGTCCTTCACTCGCTTCGCTTTAGCCTTGAGTCGTCACTTCCTGCAGGTGGGAGTCTGAACATGTGGGGATGTGACGCTCTTCCTCACTGCGATCCGATCCTTGCAATGATTACGTTAATCAGTGCGGCTCCGCATCGCTCCACACACCTCTGTGTGTGTTTACTTGACCGGCTGAAGACATAAACATCATCCAGGATGTGTTCGACGTAGCAGAAAGGCTTTGTTCTGTTTCACTCTGATTCCTCAGCGGAGGAACACACGGCGCAGCCTCACGTTATATATACATGCTGTGTATCTACGGCGGGTTGTCATGGAAATGACTCGAGGCAGCTCTGCCTCGACATGTAAACAGGAGGAAGAGAAAGACAAAGGGGGGAGAGAAAACGGAAGAAAATGTCATCTTTGATAGCCGCGGTTAGCAGCTGTTATGTAAGAGGAGTTAAATGCAGATTTGCCGTGTTTGTGTGTGAATGTGATAGCGTGTGTGTATCTGTGAAGTTCCCCCAAAGAGCCACACGCCGATCAATGACGATTGACTTACACACACACCATTATCGATTCACTCCAAAATGTTTTTCTTTGCATTTTAATTAGTTAATGATCCGTGAACAATCGGAGGCTGTTACATAATCCTCTTGAGGGGAGAACCAGCATGCAGCACAACTTCTTGTTGTGATGGCGACACTTCTACCACATGACGCCTCCTCCCATTTACCTCCTATAGTTACGTGATCCGCTCGTGTGCTTTCAATTGTTCGGCAATGCAATATTGCTTCCATACGGATGAAGACACGTCCTGGGAGTCAGTTAGTATGATTAGTGTGGGAGCGCATACGTCGCATTGTAATCCTCCACTAAGTCCAGTGTGGTGTTATTAATTGGATCGGCGTGTTTGTGGGAGGAAGGATGAGCAGGAGAAGGTGATGACTGCAGGATTTATGTGTTGAGGAGGTGAAGGAAGGATGTTGGGAGAAACTTCACTGTACATTCGGAGATAAAAGAGGTGTTCTCAGAGGAGAATATGAGCTTTAGGATGGAAGATGAGAAGAAAACAAGGAAAGAAAGCGACAACAATTGTTTCATATGTCTTTTAGTGGAAAAGCTATCTGGCTGACCTTCACTGAACTTGTCGGAGGGCTGTATCGTGGCCCCAGGAGGGCCCCATTCCATTTCGGGGAGGATCCATTAAACATTTGGTGAAAGTTTTCTCTCTGTCAGAATAACTAAGTGTGCTGCTGCATTTAATTTAAAGCAGAGCCAAATAAACTCTCCACTTTATGATAAAATCATTAATAAGTCAGAGTCATGTGCTCACCTCTGATTGGGTCCAAGTGGGGGATGCGCAGGTCCCCCAGAAACGGACTTCCTGTGGCCCCTGTCTCTCTCTGCCTCTCCCCTGCCTCCAGGTTCTCCATCTCTTGGCACTGAGCTGGCCCGCTTGGACCCGTGATGGCGCTCAGAGTGGTCTTCGCTCCGGCTGCGACGGATTCTGCCCTGTGGCTCGCTGATGCTCTTGCTGCGGCAGAGCCTGTTGATCACGTTCTGGGAGACGGACTCGTCGAAGCGCTGCCGGTGCTTCTTGGGAATGAAGATTCTGGCAAACATGGTAGCATGTGAAGAGAACAGGACGGTGAGATTAGTTTTTGTCCACAGGAGTCGCCTCAGGAAAGAGAAGATCTATATCGCTGATCCACCTCGATCCATGTTGGAAACACACAGTCCACAAACATAGATCTCCTGTGAAATTAAAGCAAACATCCAGAACCAGCGGTGATTAGAAAGTGATGACCAACTTGATCACTGCTGAAATGTTGTTTACAATCCAAGTGGGCACTAACTCAATTCAACAGGCTTCGTCCTCACAGACATTCAGAAGAGAAGAGAAAAAAGGGCTTTTGACAGGCAGGTGAGGAGTCTTCCCCCCCAGGGGGTTCAGCCGTCCCCACAGAGAATAAAAAATGGAAAGATGAATGACAAGTCAGAGAGAGGAGGTATTTCTGTCACGAGTGAAGAATTCTTGGCGCCACTCGCTGCTCGCTGGAGTCTGACTGCTGCAGTGTGAGGTACCAGAGCCCGAATACAGCAAGAAAAAAGGTGTGGGAGTGAGTGAGCATGGGATTTCTCCTCTGCTCTCTCTCTCTCTCTCTCTCTCCAGGATCTCATTCTCACTCTCTCACTCTCCTACACTTCCGTCTATTCGTCACCTCTGTGTCCCTCTGTCAGTGTGAGCACAAAGCAGGAAGCATCGTCATCTTGTTGACCTGTGGGACCTCAGCAATGTTCTCATTTGACAAAGGAACTCCGCACACGCCACCTTACATCCGTTCGTCTCTATGAGGTAAACGACAAACACGATTAAAGTAATAATTCTCACTTTTCATTGACTTTTTCTCGGTAAATTAACAGCGACAAGATAAGACTGAGTACGAGCATCCAACCTGTTAATTTACCTGAACCTAATCTGAAGGACGTCGCCTGATCACCACCTCTACACGCAAGACAATCTCAATCCAGATGCTTCTTTGTGGCTTCCTGATGTTGGAACAAGCTACCCAATGCTATCACAGCAGAGGGCTTCTTCTCTATCTAATTACTAATTAAGACTTACAAACCGTGACAAGCCTAACCTACACTTCCTGTGCACCTCTTCACTTGATCCTCCTGCACTTAGTCTCATCGAAGAGATTTAGCAGCTCATGTTTTCTCCAGGGTCTCCAACTGTTCTGTAGCTTGAGTGTTGTTCCTCACTTTTAAGCGTCTCCCCAATAAGTTAATGCAATCTTTACTCTTATCATTCACTTCAGGGCTTTTTAAGGGGTGAGCCCTTACCAGAGCAACATACAGGATCTCATAAGAGGAGTAAAACAAGAACACAGACATGTGCAGGAGCACTGTGAAACAACTGTGTTAACACCGATTTCACTTCATAGGAAATGAGGAAAATGAATGCTAATGGCAAAAGCACAGTTGACGCCAACCCAGTCAGGAGTTAATGATTTGATTCCATATCTGTTTGATCCCAGTGGCATTAAGATCCAGCTGAGTTCAGAACCCCGACCACAGCGTTACACAAACAACCGTTAAGATTCCACCTACACCAGTCTGTTCTGCTCTGACTGGCTGATCCGCTGCTGGTCAGATGAATCAGCGTGCAGAGCCTTCTGTGAAACACAGCACCGCGCGAGTAATTAGCAGCAAGCAAGCTGACAGAGATGAGGCAGAGACGACTGCACCTGTCCACAGGAAGATAATGAATCTGCAAAAAAAAACAAGTTTGATATGTGAATGAAGCAATGAGGACACGCTTATTCTGACAGGATAAAGAGAAGAAATTTAAAGCAAAAACCAGTCCAGCCCTGTGCTAGTCCTGCAGAGTGGCAGAAAGTGAAGTCTCATTTAAACCTGAACGTCACTGTTAGCACATCATTACTGCGAAAAACTCTGGTTGCGAATGATGTCAACAGTGTAAGATGACAGCATCCGTATTAGGAAGAGGTCATTCTGAAACAAGACCTGCGTTGTGTCTCAATTTCAGACACTTAATACTTACACTCTCCAGCTTGAGTGTATAAGTTTGATCCCACTGACAACTATGTTAACATGCAGTGAGCAGTGGCGCTTCTAGCTAATGCTAACGTTAGCAAGAAAATGACAATGCTAATATGCTAATGTGAAGCAGGTCTAATGTTAACGGTCATGTTCACATGCTAACATCTGAAAATGAATGTACTATATAGACCAGTGGTCTTCAACCAGGGGTCCGCGACCCCTAGGGGGTCCGCGGAGGTACTGCTGGGGGTCCGCCAACTTAAAAATAAAATAAAGGCAATTTTAACCAAAATAATATGTGAGTTTAATTTTTTTTAATTATTATTATTTGATTGAGATGATTAAGAACATGTCATTAACATGCAATAATAATATACTTTTGACGAAATCTATTTAGTCTACCCAGTCAGAAATTGGTTAATACAGTGAAATAAGCTGAATAAAATACATTTAAAAGTTATTATAAGTCAGGCTTATATTTTAAAAAAAAAAAAGGGGGGGGGGAATTTCAAGTGGGGGTCCCTGCTCTGTTTTTCTCTCATCCAAGGGGTCCCTGGGCTAAAAAGGTTGAAGACCCCTGATATAGACAAATTGGATTTCTGACCTGATGATGGCGCTAGAGAGCTGATTAGAGAAGCGGCAAACTCAGCAGGGTTCATTCACCGGGGAACAAGAGTATCTTTACAAATGTCATGGCAACGCAGTTCAGTCGCGACCAAAGTGGTGCCACTATTAGCTAAGCTAGCACAGCTACGAGATTTTCATTACACCGGGGAGCTAGCTTTACAAGAGCTCTTCATTCAGGGCTACCACAACAGACAAACAGCGCCCACCATCCTGGTTGAATATGTATTTTCTTACCATTTAACAGCTCAAAGCGAGTCCATATAAGTATATTATGATTAAAGCAGCCAGCTAATTATTTACATATAACTCATGGGTCATGCCACCACTAATATAGTAACGACTAGTGAGTCCTCAAGTGACAATTTAGTTATATATGTATACCAACAGAATAAGTTGAGAGACTTTTTGTTTGTTGTTATGTTTATCAACATAAGACAATCTACCCAGTGGGTGTCAGTTCCCTGACAACCTTTTAAAACATCTTTCCCGGCTGATTTTACTTGCTACGACTTGTTAAAATGTTCTCGGGAATGGTGGCTGTCACATTTTTGGAACAAATCTGTTCATTTCAAGATGTAGGTCGCATATTCTTAGCCTGCTGTCACTGTCTCTGCAGATTTTGAGCAGGCTTGAGGTTTACATGACTGACTGCAGCTTGAAACTGGGCTCCCTGAGCAGATACTACTGGCTACAATAAGAAGACCCCTGAGATATAAATAAATGTTCTGTAGTCATGGAGGTGTTCGCACCCACACATTCCCTCTCTGTTTGCTAGCTGTGCTTCTCTGCTTTTTTTGCAGTCTGCACATGAACACATGTCTCTGTCATTCACACAGCTACCGGTCTGCTTACGCATGTGTGTTTGTTTGTGTGTGTGTGTGGATGCTGCTATCAGCATTATGCTTTTATAAATGAGTGTGCACAGTGTCCGTACAAACAGCCACCTCATCACAAAAAGTTTTCTGCGTCAACTCTTCGAAACTTAATGTGTGTTCTGATTTGACCTCATTTATAAGGACAGGGATCTATAATTATCTGAAGAAGGGTTGTAGAGGAAGAAGCAAGCAGGGAGGAAGGGATGTATTTCTCAAAATGGAAGAAGGACATGCACAAAGCTGCGGAGACGAGTGCCCGTTTCGTTTCAAGTGTAACGACGTGGCTCTAAAGTGAGGTTAAACTGTGAGTTTGGTGCAAATATCAAACACATTGTATTGAGAAAACTGCCAATAAAAAGCATGTACATTTGTAGAACATTTAAGGATAATGAAATAAAAAGATAATCACATTATAAATTTGTTTGTACGTGCACTGATTATGAACAGAATGCTGATAAAACATAATAAACCTGCATGAAACAAGGAAAGTCTGATCATGTGTTACATAATATGTCGGAGTTAGATGCAGAATTGATGCAATAATGTAAAGTGAAGCTCATTTGACTCTGTGTGCCTTATTATCTCACATACGAGTGTTCTGTGATTAAATACGTTCAGTTTTCAGATCGAGCCTGAGAAAACATTTACTGGGAATTTAGTTGCAATCAGGGGTGCAAATTAAGTTATTGACAATTGGGTTCTCATGCACAAGCCCAGATTTACTTCTTACTTACGTTTTTTTAATCCCCTTTTGGCATTGATGTCACAACATGATATTTTTATTGAGATATCAAAGACAGTTTCTTTAAGGTGTTTCGTTCTTCCTTCACTCACTGCAGTGTTCTCACACACGCCGCTTAATTGTGTTTAAAGTGATTCCAGTTGTTCCTCTCAGAGTTTTTAATCTACCGGCTTTGCTTCTGCTTGAGTTCATCATCCAGTTTAATAAACACTGTTTACAAGGTACCCGGGAGATTCTTGTGTTTCGCATCTTGTGAAGCATCTCAGCAGGAGCTGCAAACAAGCTGCGGCCACTGACAGTCGAGATTAAACACTATCATTACCTGCACTATTGAGGAAGAGAGCTTTGTGCACAGTGGAGCTCATGACTGCACTTGTGTGGTTTATTTAGACCTTCAGTGAAGGCACGACGATCAACGCAATATCAAGTGACTCACTTATTAATAAAGCTGTTGGTTTGTGCATAGTCGACACATCTGCAGGACAAATCAATGGTGCACATGCAGCTCCAGGCGGTTATTACAGACAAGCTGCCTGTTTTCACAGACACACAAACAAACAGTTTATTACAAGCGGATGCATTCGAG
The DNA here is from genome assembly GCA_901007825.1 of Macroramphosus scolopax. NCBI lineage: Eukaryota > Metazoa > Chordata > Actinopteri > Syngnathiformes > Centriscidae > Macroramphosus > Macroramphosus scolopax. Next base: position 64,637 of record CAAKHC010010981.1, read on the forward strand.
TGGAATATTTATGTAATCGAGTCAACACACAAAATCCCGCACAAGCAGAAGATCAGAGAGATTACCTCCTAAAAGCAGAGCATCACTCATCATAATGACTTCAACCACGTAGAACGCACAATTGTTGTTTTTTATATCGTGAACTGTGTGACAAGTAGCAGCGTTCCATATAAATGTGGTGCCATCAAACTACATGTGCAAGCTGATTCAGTGGATTAATTATAGATTTAAGTTTCCCTTAAAGAGAGTTTGGAAAACGGCTGGGGGATAGGGGATTTTGGAGCTAAGAAACATCATGTATCAAACATTTGCAGAGATGATTTGAGGAGCTGTGCACAAACAACTTGTGATCTGCAGGATAAAACAAGTGGCCGAACCTAAACAAGCTCAGAATTATGCAAGGAAACGCCAAATCAGCAACAATATATGACAAACACAACTCAGAGCAACATATTGCAAATGAAGCTCAATTAAAAACAAAGATATACTCACCCCAGACAATTCATTGTTCTAGCTGTCTCCCATACTTGACAATTAAACTACGCCGAAGCACAAGGTGCCCCATCTAATAGTGAACACAGCAGCAGACGCACTGACAGCCACTGCTGCCCATAGGGAGATAAAATATATGGAGGGTCCTTGGTGCATGCAGGAGGCTGCCGTTACTAAGTGTCGAGGGAAATGGACACAACATAGAGAAAGCAGGGACCGGCTCGAGCTCTCAGCAGAATAATGAGAAGACAATCCATCAGTGCAAAAGACAAAGCCCCCCCTCAGAGGGGGAGAGAGAGGAAAGGGAGTTGTGAAATGGGAGGGGGGGTGGAAAACTACAGAGGGGTGGCATTCATATTTTTATTGGTGCATGTCTGCAAATACGGGTGTCTCTCATTATACCAATGAAGGTTCTCAAAGGACAAGCTTCTGAATTATTCATCACCAATTTAAGACAGAATAATCCTTAAATGTCACAGCATTGCAGGTAGTGAAAGAACAAACACCAGCCGGTCTCATACTGCTGGAAACTCTTCTTACAGTATATAAATACCATTCAAATTGATGTAGTAGTAGTGGGTACCCAGCCAATGTAGTAAGAGAATAAAAGGTATTACTGGCTCTACTTGTGGAGGAAGTGCAATCTGTGGATAAACTGTCTGGGGATATCGAGAAAAGCATGAACGCCAAAGACAAGCAGGTAACTCTGGCTGTCTTTCACATTCAGTCGTCTGGCATTATTCCACTTCACGGACCGCCACACATCTTCAAAGAATCAGGTGTAGCTCGAGGTCTTTTTTCAGGGGACTGCTGAAATAGAACAGCATGGTATTGAAAGTTGTTTTCATGAAGCGAGTACTAAACTAAATCTGTCTTTATCTAAATCGAGCTTACGGTGGCCCGTCATCATAGACGCCTCCATGCTGCGAGTACAGTTCACTTTGCCAATCCTCCTCTACAGATAAAAACGCTAAGCTTGCGCCCTCTCCGTGATAGTTCAGTCACTCTGGGATGGTGCGGTTTCACTCGCACCAGTGACACTTTACGGGACTTGGAGGGTCACTGTGGATTTACCTCGGGTGGCAGATGGGACCCACCTAAACCTAACGTGTAGCCCTGCAACGGCTGACCCCTGTAATCCATCCTGTGACGGGGTGAGCAACAGGAAAAGCTTGTTTACGTGGTTATTGTGAATTAATCCCTGCAGATTATTGTACTTTTCACTGAGACTTCATAATGACAAGTGGGTATGTAGGAATACAATACAAAGAGTGAGTACTAATAAGCAACCAACACTAGGAGCTCGGCAGAAGCACAAATAAAATCTAATATTGACTTTTAAGGGTTGTGAGTTTCATATCTGCATAAGATCACAGGTTGCTTTTTGATGGCACATAATACAAATCAAATAGGTCTGAATTGAGAGTGAAGCTTTCCCCTGAGCGTGAGTGTAAAGCAATCCAAAGCCCTGTGAGTTAAAACCTCTGGTTCTCACCTGATGCTGGAGATGAGCTGTCGATGATCATCGGTGGTGAGTATCTCTGGCAGGATAGACGCCAACCAGTCGACTCTCCTTTCGGCTGCATACTGCTTTAGCGCCGTGAAGAGTCTCTCCTTCACTTCTGGCTCATCACTTAAAATCTGGTCGACCTGATGGAGATTGAACAATGATGTTGGAAGCTGCTGGGGCGACTTTCAGGACAATAAGACGAATATTGCCACTTGAATTGTGACAAAAATAATAAATAGCTCAGGACTATAAATCACTCCCCCCCCACCTTCCTGTTGAACTCCAGAGCCTTGTGTTTGCGGTCCAGTCTTGCTCCCTCTCCTCCCATCTGACTGTCCTCTACGCTGGTGCTGCGTTTCTGCCTCGGGCCTAGACCCAACACCCCCAGGCGCAGGGTCCTCCCCTGGGAGGACTTGATCAGCGCTGCGGCCGTCTCGTGCTGCCTGACGGGGATGCCATTAACCTCCATGACGTAGTCCCCAGCCCTCAAACCCGCACGACCGGCTGGGGAGCATGGCGAGCAGTCCTCCACCAGCAGGGGGCAGTCACCCACGATGGTAAACCCGAAACGACCATCCGGACCAGGTATTATATCCATCTGTAATGCAGGAAATGAAGGTTAAAGAATTTTTTTTTTAACCTATATATGCTTTACTGTGGTGGATTAAAGAGTACAACCTGCTGTACGCGAGACACCACTCCAATGCTGGGAGGGATGTTCTTCTGAGTCTGTGCGATAGCTATGATGGCTTGTGGACCCAGCATTGAGACATTGTGGCCCTCGATCTCCAGGACCTGATCCCCAGCCTGCAAGCCTGCCAAGTGGGCACTGCTCCCTTCCTCGACAGACAGGATGTAACTGGGTCCATTTCCCCCGAGCTGGAAACCAAACTCCTCCGGCCAGCCCTGGTTGGACGACGGCATGCTGAGGACTTCATTGAGGTGGCGAAGAAAAGGATGCAAGGTTTTAAAATTGGGGGGAAAGTGTTTCGAGCAGTCTCACAACCCAAGAACATCCTGCCTTACAATCTTAAATGCACTTCACAAACTGAAGCTACGATGCTATGTGAGACACTGACACTGAGTCACTCGTTAAAACGTACCTGTATTCAACTCAATCGACATTGCAGAACGAAATAAGATAATCCTTTTTAAGACACAATTCTTGGTAGTTGTTCCCTGTCTCTTCTCCCTCCTGCTGTCTCCTGTGTCTGAATTGCACTATTGAGTGCAGCTCTGTAACCCTCCACCCTGAACCGTGACACACTCAGCGGTCCCTGACCTGGTTCATGCAAATTAAGGCGTCACACAGATTGTGACCTTGATTGCCTTGGGAGGTAAAAGTTCCTCCTGCAGCTCAGTGCACATGCAAGTCTCTCCTGCCATAATGTAACTGCACTGGGGATCTGTAAGGAAAACTATGCAGCATTCAGAAACATGCTGCAGATATTTATCCACAGATAAGAACAACTTGTATATGAAAAATACAGACTCAGAAAAATTTAAGTGCTGGCTTTTGCTAAACATAATCTGCCGTAAAACCCAGCTGGAGGCTCCCCAGCCTCCAAAGCAACAGACAGCAGCAATAGCATGTTGCACGAAGCTGACAAAAGACTTACAGAAATCTTTAGATGGACATCGAGGGCCACGTTTGCTCTGCCGAAAAGAGTATCTGCCTTTTTTGTTTTGCAAAAACTTCTTCATCTTGAGTGTCTATTTGCAGGCTATTATCCAGTCAGTCTTCTTAAATATAATGTGATCACCCCAAAGTCACACAGAAAGGGTGAAGAACTCAAATCATTGCCCCATCTGAAAAGACAGCAGTCTCCTCACGCGTGAGGGGTGAGTTTGCATGAAAGGCGAGTGCAGTCTCTCTGTGAGTGTGTCAACGAGTTAGTCCTGCTTCTCATCCCTGATTCATCCCAGGGCCAGCCTGCTCGCACAGTGTTAATCAGAAAACTGGGACACATGCACCCGTGCACCTCGGTTCCTTAATAATTCTCTCTCCAAAAAGGGTATTGTGAGGCCTCATTTTTCTATAAATACACCAATGTGTCTTCTTCCTCCTCCTCCTCTCTTGGCTAGGTGGCTCTCTGAGGGACAGCTCCTGGCCCAGAATCACTCTGCATCGATGCAACAGAGCCTGATGTACTAACTGGAACGTCGTGGAATTCTTTTAGTCCATGTGTATGATTCAATGTGTGTGAGCACACCTAAATGCTCAGTCCATTGAGAAGGAGCAGGGGCAATTTACGACTACAGCCTGCAGGATTAGTAGGATTATGGGCTGAATCTTCAGCTCTCCTCCACCCCCTGTCATTAATACTGCAGGGACACATGCTCCCTTCCCATCAAGGATACTTAGACTCACTACAGTGATGTCATGTATATAAATCACAATGAACGGCAAAACACTGCATTGCCAAGGTCCAGACTAGATCAGAGGCTGAGTTGTGAATATAGGCTGATAGCACAGAACAAATGCAACAGTTTGTTAAAGACACTCTGTGTAGAATTTTAAATTTATTAAATGACTTTTTAAAACTTCCTGATGGTAGAATATTCTATTTGGGAAACAATGAGAAAATCTCATTGACAAATGAACATGTGTCATCTTCCGGCTATTCATTTTGTGTCCTCTGGATCCGCTTTGCAAACTAGTAGCAGCATGTACCGCTGTCTGCCACAGTGTTTATTTCGACACCACCACAGGGGGGCGCCAATTAAGGAATTTGTACTCTTAGGGGAGAAGTGAACATGAGCACAGGATATGACCCCTATCGTTTCCCCCATAGTCAGCGAAATCAATATTGGACCCATGTTTCACAAGTCAAATATCTTCTGGATGTTCTGACACTGAAATGGCATTTTCCACCAAATCAGCAGAAAATTCACGTTGTTCAGCAGCAGTCTCGCAAGATCTGGCAAAATGTGTTTTTTTTTCAAGAGCAGCCAGTCAGGTATCACGTGTATAACTCAACACAAATGTCTTCATATCGACACAGAAAACTGACATTTTACATGCAAATGAGTCGAATAAAACATTTAACTAGTCAAATTAAATGTTTATGTTTCCTTATATCAGAACTTCTGTTTATTACAACCAAAGCTCGCCCTTCATTGTTAAGTAATGAGTGCACAGAGTTTAAAAATATTTAGAAACAAGTTACAGCTCCAAAATGTACCCACAAGAAGTATTTCAAATGATCACAAATGTTTTAGCAGCACCACACATCCCATACCTTCTTAAACAGTATCCATGTGAATGCAGGGATCCTGAGTAATGCTCTCCTCTCCGGCACTGAGCGCTGTAATATGAGTGTTGGGCAAGTCAGCAACCAGATCCTACAGGTGTCTTGGGTTGCATTGTTGTATTGTGTTTGGCAGGGGATGCCAGTGACTGAGAGAAAAAAAAACAAGTTACACTCGGTTTGTCATTTATTTGGACAGGGATGCTGAAAATGGTCAGAATAGTGCAGCCATCTCAAGTAGTCTGGTCTCATTTTAATTTCAACTTTTGAGGCAGGAATGTGTTTTCTCCATGCATGCTGTTAAAATTTGGTATCTGTGTGTGGTGTGTTTGCATAGTATAGTATTGGCTGTTTGTATAGTATTTTTAAATACATTGTAGAATAAGAGTCTGTGGATGTATTTGGGCAGTAAGCAGCATTTGTAAAATGTGTTTGCTGTTGAGAAATACAATTTTTAAAAAAGATTTCATACATTACTTCTTATCTAACATAATGGTGATGAACACTGGTTGATGGGGCCCGCTGGGACTTTTTGCCTTGGGGCCCCACAGACTCTAGAATTACCACTGCTTGCTTGAAATACACTGACCTGTGGAATCCAGCTGAAAGTGTGCCATATCTCCTCTTCATTGAGGAACTTTACTTTCCAACTTCTGATGAATATACAAAAGGTGAAGCCAGGTTAAGACACTAAAATAAAATGATCTGTAGTGATAGATATTAAAGATAACAGACATTATAGGCATTATAGTCTGATTATACAAAATGGAACACATGCATACAAATGTTAAAAAGCTGTGCATCCCTTGTATGTATGCGCTTTCATGACATTCACATCAGCCAGAGTTGTCTCTCATCATAGAGCAGCAGTGTTAGCCCAACCCATCGGATGATAGCTTGGAGGTTAGCCACATTGATGCTAAGGAAGTAGCATTGTTTACAGAGGTAGCGTGAGCCAAGAGTGAAGCTACATCGGCAGCTACAAAACTCAAACGAGCAATGTTGACGTGAGGTAAAGCACGCAAATGCAATTACGTGAGGCAGCTACAAGAAGGTAAGAGGGAAATTCAATATAATGATAAAACGATGTAAGGAAGTGAGGAAAGCGGGTACATCAATGTATAGGTTTACCGACGGTAAAGTTAGCATGCTAATAAAACTCGTTTAGGAGTGACGTCCGACATTTATTGGGTAGCAAATCACCACTATGTTGCAACAAAATCACTGGGAAAAGTTGCGTAGCTTCGTGGTGAGTTTGCAACATTAACACCTGTTGTTTTACAGGTGGCTGTCAGGGGAAACATGGAGTTCCTCACCCTGTTTGTTATCTACGTCGCGGTGGTGCTGACATGTATACTCCTAGTGTGTAAATACTCAGGACAACGACAAAGCCCCTTTAATACCATATTCAACTTCATCGCAAAGGTAAGAAAAGAGGAGCCACTTAACGATTCTTCTATAAACTGACGCCGGGGGGCGCTGCTGGACTTAATTCTCACAATAGAGTGCAAACATGTCCAATGTCAATTTCCCCTCACAGGTAGTTGCACCGCTGACACCGAAATGGCTCCAAAGGTTTTCACAGTGGACATTTCACAGGCTTTTCCACCAAAGGTGTGTAGCTCAGGTGTCGTGTTCCCAGAAAGAAGTGTACTCTCATCTACTCTTGTGTATTTGACCTTCTGTGTGGCTTCAGATGATTCAAATCCTGTGCATCTTTCTTCGCATTTGCTCCTTCTTGTAGGAACAACATGTTCATCTATCTGCATATCCTGCTGGAGGGTGCTGTGTATGCAGAGTTCACCTTTGAGGTTTTTGGCTACTGCCGGGACATGGACACCACTCTAACCAGCTTGTCAGTGCCTTACGTCCTGCTGGCCGTAAAGTCACTTTTCTTCTATCTCTGCATCAAGAGAGATCCAGGTAAAGTTTGTTATAATTGCAAGATACATTTATTTACTACATTTACTTATTACATTGGAAAGTAGACGAGGAGTCTGTACACTGCATAACTTTCCGCAGGCTAATGAAAACCCACCCTTTGCCAATTGGATCAGCCAAAAAATATTTTGTTTGGAACATGTCTCAACCTACTACTACGTTTAGTGGAAATCTGACAGGTCGTTTTTCTTTTTTTTTTTCACAGCCGTAGGTGAAAACAATAAAGGAGAGATGTGTTGATTTTCTGAATGCAAGCCTTGATCAGACCAATTCACCTCACTTATCTGCTAAAAAGAAGGACTGTGTTTATCACATTAAACTCCTGTTACTAAAGATGTGCTGTTCTACTCTTGGGTATTAGTAACAAATGGATTTGTAATTACATATTCTCTAAGTGCATCAGTAATTTTATTTACACATCTGGAGGGTAAAAGCCTTATTTGGGGGAGTCTAGTATTCAAGGGACAGAATAAACAGCAGCACACACTGTAGTTGTATTTATGTCTGTATGTTTAATTAAGGTTTTTATTTTTGTCAACCCTCTCTTGACACACCGTCTGACAGGCACGGTGACGAAGAAGAAAGTCTCTGCGGTCAAGCTGCACATTTACCCATACGACAGGAGGCTCTTTCACCCGGGAGTCTCTTGTCCAACCTGCCAGCTTATCAAACCTGCACGTTCCAAACACTGTAGTGAGTACTATTTTAATGGACTCCTGTTGAACCAGCTACTCTCTTCAGTCTAGGTTAAATAATGTGCTTTGTACAAAAGCCTGTACTTGAATCATATCAAAGCTGATTAAAATTATCTCCTTCCATACTCCTTCTGGCATTGTCCGCAGAGTGTATAAGTTTAGCAAAAGGTAACATTTGGAGTAACACATGACACTTGTGCAATTTTTCAGGGGTGTGCAACAGGTGTGTCCAGCGTTTTGACCACCACTGTGTCTGGGTGAACAACTGCATCGGTGCTCAGAACACACGCTACTTCCTGCTTTACCTGTTCAGTGTGTGCGCCATGGCAGGTGCGATCGCCCTGCTGACAGGAGACATGCTGCTTCATGCTGTGCTGCGTTCAGGGCTTCTTTGGTCCAGTTATATAGATGAGGACGGCCAGCAGCAGCCGGCAGGGCCTCTGTTTGTCATACAGGTGAGGCTTAAGACTGTTGTACGAAATTTCCAAGTCTTCTGTAATATTCTCTAAGAAGGTACTACTAGTTTGGTATTGTAGCAGCTATGTTTTTTCCAAAGTAATATCTTGTGCTGAAATTTTTTCCCTCTGTCTCCAGCATCTGTTCCTGACCTTCCCCCGAATCATCTTCATGTTGGGCTTCCTGGTCTTCGTCTTCTTCCTGCTGGCCGGTTATGCCTGTTTCCATTCCTTCCTGGCTCTTGTCAACCAGACTTCCAACGAGTGGTACAAAAGTCGAGGTTACGCTTGTCAGCACTGCCAACCAACTGCAACAGCCGACCATTTCTGCAGCACAGCACCAGACCACTCTAAAAGATATTACTACAGCCGAGGGGTGCTCCGAAATCTGGGAGAGATTTTCCTACCCCCACAACCTGTTCGGAAAAAAGACAATTAAAGGAATCCTGCCTTCTTTCTTGTCATGCTGCACCTACTGACAGTACTCTTGGTACTGCTGCTGCTAGTACTGGGAAAATAAAGACTATTTCAGTGATTTCTTTATGAGCTCTGGTGTTTGTCGCCAACTAGATGTCATGAAGTGTAAAGGTCTCAAACACTAGCAGAAAACACAAACACACCAAAATCAGTGCAGTCGGTTAATTAAATATTCCACCTGCAAGGTGGGACACTTTTATCCAACACTGGTTTTTAATGCTGACCATCAGCTTCAGTATTTACACTTTATTATAAATATTAAATATTTTCCAATTTTTTTAATGTGATTTCTTTGATATGACTTTATTGGCTTTGGGTCTCCGCTCTAATATATTGTACTTAAGGAACAGCAATCTTCTCTTTTCATATATACATTCATCAAGTAGTTATGGATACACAATAGCCAGATTTGTCTCCTTTTCCTCTCTTTTCTCACTTTCTCTTCCTCCCCCTTCTTCCCCTTCATTGATGGCCGACTGTTCCCCAGCTTGTTCAGAGACTCTGCATCATTTGGCCGTTTGGGTGCTGGATGAAGTCAAACAATGCACCGTGAAAAGTAGTGTAAAACCAACAAAGATAATATATTCACACCATCATTTTATTTTGCTGATGAGTAACGTTATTAATATAGTTACTCTGGTCCCATGCCATTATGCCCTCATCAATATACAGTTGAAACCAGAAGTTTACATACACTATATAAAAAGGGCACGTAACCTTTTTTTTCTCACCGTCTAACATTAAATCTGATTAAACTTTTCCTGTTTTTGGTTGATTAAGATTACCAAAATTATTTCTATTTGGGAGGTGAGGGTGAGATAACTTAGATTCATTTCATTCCAACAATCAACCAGTGTCCTGTTCCAGTTCTGTCGTTTATAATAAACTAGTAGTGGATTTTGTAGAGGAGTCTGTAGCTCTCAGTACACGTTGTAGCGGGTGTTGACCGTCCCAATATGGCGGCCGCGCAGACGCATCTCAACTCACAAACGAGGTATCCATGTTTCTTTATCCATGGTGGTTCCTGTCACTTTAAGCCGGTGCGGAAATAACTGCAGAGTTGATGCAACTCTCACTGGAAGGTCAGCGGTTGATTTCAACACTTCTTTCATGAAAGTAAACAGGTTGGGCGGGCCGGTTGTAACGTGCCTCCAAGCTATAGGCGAGCGATTATTCGGGCAGTCTTGTTCAGCCGTTGACCGTCTCGACGTCCGTGACTCCGCTAGGTAGGCAAAGCAAACTGCGGTGGGTTAACGTACGTGACCTGTTAGTATTTCGGTTTGAAGAAGCAGCGCGTTACTTGAACTTGTGTCCTCATGTCTGTGTCAAAATGCACACGGCTGAGCGGAGCTGTGGTGAAACGAATGCTGGACTCGGTGGACTGCGTCCTGTTCGACTGCGACGGGGTTATCTGGCGAGGGGACCAAGCCATCCCCGGTGCCCCCCAAGTCATTAACCTGCTCAAAGCAAACGGGAAGAAGGTCTTCTTCGTTACCAACAACAGCACCAAGACGAGGAGGATGTACGTGGAGAAAATGTCTCTGATGGGCTTCGACGTGACAGAAGATGAGGTGTTTGGGACCGCGTACTGCTCCGCTATGTACCTGAAGACGGTGTGCAAGCTGGAGGGCAAAGTGTACCTGATCGGGAGCAACGCCATGAAGCAGGAGCTGGAGGCGGTGGGGATCCAGCAGACCGGGGTGGGACCTGACCATGTCTTCGGCAAGCAGACCGACTGGGCCAACGTGCCTCTGGACCCCGATGTGAAGGCGGTGGTGGTCGGTTTTGATGAACACTTCAGCTACATGAAGCTGAACAGAGCCTTGCAGTACCTCACCCAGTCGGAATGTCTGTTTGTGGGAACCAACAGGGACACCAGGCTGCCTCTGGAGGGAGGCATGGCCGTCCCAGGTAGGGATAACCTGCACTCTGCAGCTCCAGTTGGAAGTGGAGCTTATGCAACCGTCTGGTTTGTCTCGTGACATTACTGGCCTTATATCTGACACTGTCAAGTTGCACAAGTTTTCCCTGTGTTGTACTGAGGCCTGATGGAGATAGGACCGGAGTGCATGGGCATATAATTGCACTTTCAAGACTATGAATGTGTCGCCCAATAAACTAGATAAGATGGATAAGACATGACATTGGCTTTAATGCTTAAAATACCAAAGACTTTGACTTTTGATATATTTGTACATGTCCTCCAAAGTCTACATCCTGGTTAATTTTATTCTCTCCAGACATATAGAAAAAACATATGCTGGGCTGTGCTTAACTCCATATTAGGCTTGTTAAAAAGCCTAGTATGGAGAAACATGTGCACATCATCACGTCATATTTCCCTTTCAGTGTGGTGGAATGGGAAAACTGCAGCCTTGTGTTGACCTCTGCACATACATCATTCTGCACAAACAGCCAGCTGAAGGAAATATTAGTGGACATTTCATTGTTCCTTTTAACTTTCATAGTGAAAATAAATAGGCCCGGATTATCTGGAATCATGAAGAAACTTGACGTGAGTTGACTTATGTTGTGATTAGAAGACAAAGCAAGTGTTAGGATTGCTGAAAACTCAGACTTGAAAGGATTTTCTTGCTACTTCTTTTCAGAGGTTTATGTGTGATGAGTAGGTTAAAAGGTCACCTCATCCTACAACCTCTTCTCCTCCTCCCAGGTACCGGCTGCCTGCTGCAGGCTGTGGAGACAGCAGCCCAGCGCCAAGCACAGACAGTGGGCAAGCCCAACCACTTCATGTTCGACTGCGTCGCCTCCCAGTTCGGCGTGGACCGCGACCGCTGCCTGATGGTGGGTGACCGCCTCGACACAGACATCATGCTGGGGTCCAACTGCGGCCTGAAGACCCTTCTCACCCTCACTGGGGTCAGCACTGTGGCAGACGCTGAAGCCCATCAGAAGAGCGGCTGTGCAGAAAGGCAGGGGATGGTGCCAGATTACTATGTGGACAGCATCGCAGATCTGCTTCCAGCTCTGCAGGGATGAGACCGCCAGTCTATCAGGACGGAAGAGTAGCTACAGCCTCACTGCTAAACACCTGAGTATTCTGGCTAGCCTGTCACATGCAGGGTCTGTTGTCTTTGAGTGTTTCCAAGAGAGATTAATATCATGAGTCATCATCAAGACACAACCAAGAATAAGTAGATGTGGTGTGACAGGAGACAAAGAGATTTGGAGAGAGATTTTAACATTTTACTGTATCTAATTTCAACAAATTACTGAATATTGACTTTGTAAACAAGCTAGCGCCTCATACGCCACACTACAAATGAACAGAATTGGCTGTCCCACCCTTTTGAAAGAAACAAGGAATGCTGCCCTCACCTTTGGTCAAGAGCTTTTGGTAGTGGGATACAAATTACCCAAATAAATTTCCTCCTTAGGGTTACTGGACTTAGCCTTAAACCGAAATTATACTTTGCATAGGTTTCATCATCAGTCCAATGCATCCTCCAAACATACTCCCGAGCACTATGTGCTTGTGTTGTCTGCAGCTATCTGTGTATGCATCAGTTTAATCCAGTTCGGTGTAGAGCCGCTGCTCTGTCGTGTTTCAGGAACAAATTGGTACAATGAGACGGGACACGCAACCGGCACTAGCTTGATTTCAAAGTTACTACTTTCAGGTAATTTCCAGTACTGTTTCAATGTAAATGTTAAAAGTGTTAAAAAGCTACCAGATTGTGTGTTAATATATATTTTGGGAACGAGAAGTGTGGAAATTAAGGGGCCCCTTTCCTGTGTGTGATGCAATCTTCCCTTTAAGCAACTAAATGTCAAACTCAAGAAGGGAATCGAGCGAATTCTCTGTCAACAGCTTCGTAATGAGTGTTCAGGTTTACAGCTGTTTCTAAGAAGACTCAATACATTACAGGCGGAGAATTTGGGCTAAAATGCACTGAACTGATCTGACTTGAGCTTTCTGTATTTTTATTGTTTCACTCTAACAGAATGTGCTGGTTCGATTCCTGGGACGGTGCAATGATACCCACATGTGTCATTTATGTTCTCCAGTTGTTATCGAATTAACCTTTAAACATTTACGCTTTCTGATTTGTCCTAAACAACAGCCACCTTTCCAACTCCCAGAATTACTGAAAGCACTGCTCACAATAAAACAGTAAATTCCCCTCTGCTCTCTGGTTTGAAGTTGAAAGCGAACACAGCAACCCGCCCTGAAGGTCCGGTGTTTAAAGTCACCTTGTGCTGTCACCAGCTGGATGCAGCAGCAGTCAGAGCCGCATATCAACTCTCACCTGATGAGAGAGGCTTTCCAAGCCAGGCCTGCCTCACCCCTTTGTCCATTGTGTGAGGAGAAGCAAAGATGGATAATGTTAGAGAAGCAGCTGTCATATTAAGAAGGAGACATTGCTGAAAAAGGAGGAAATTGCAGGAAGACAAAGTTGAAAATGGGCTCTGGCAAGTTTGAGTTTCAGTGAAGTGGGTGGCTGTATTAGGAGGGGGCTTGGAGAGACATGGGGAGGGGGAGGAAGGGGGAGGTCTGCAAGGACAAAGAGACACTGGCCAGGTGTATTGGTTCTCAGTTAGCACCGGTCATGACCACAGCTCCATGCAGATAGCAACTGGACAGGAGCAGATCGAGTGAGGAGCCGTCAAGGGACACAGGATGGTGAGGTGTTGGAAACATTCAGCAAGCAGTTTGGAGGATGGGCAGTGCACGGTAAGTAGATGGGTTTAGTAGAGCAGAAACTCTTGTGTGATGAAAGGTTTGCATCTCTTTTGGGCTTAGATGTAAACCATCAACTTGAGGTACATTCATCAACCAAATTATTAGGACAGAATCTGCCTTACTCGCATACATTTAGCTGCTGGCAAGTTTCCCAGCCTGCTGCTGAGATGTCAAGAATGTTTAAACAGCCTGTTGCTGGTTCTTGTATGTGGCAACATCTTCAGGATGGAGGTCCCTCTGCATCCCCCCACTTCCCACACCGGGTATTCTGGGTCAGCCTCTCAGCCTCTCTGCTCCTGGTTATCATTGCCCTGGCTCTGACGGGGCACCTTAGGCTGCCGCAACCAAACTCTCTGGTAAGATGAGCTGGCTAACCAGATCCTCTCCATCATTCCACTGATCATCATTGTTTGATTAACATTTCTGTTAGTCTTTACAGACCGTCAGAATCACAGTTCCGGACCAGACTGGATTCCTCATCAACCAGTCAGCAGTCGTGGACCAGCAGAACGACCTGGTAACCTTTGCAGTGACCTCACCAGCAAATCAAACATCGACCGTGCTCTTCGATATCAAACACGTACGTCCAAATGTATCTTCCATGATCCTAAAGAGTTTGATTGATGGAAGCAGGTAGATCTGAGGGGAATCTGTCTGCTCTCGTGTCGCACAGGGGCTGATATGTTACAAGCCAGTCGACCAGGAGAGCTGCTTCCTGAGAAACATGGAGACGTCCGACTATGAGAATGTGAACTCCCTCCTTCACGCGTCAACACACAAGGTAACGAGCGGTTACACTCAAACACGTGAGAACTAGACGTTGGTGTTATATAAGAGGGGTTTCCTCACTGCAATCAGCTTGAGCCCGCAGAGGACAAAACACTCCAGAGCAAATTAGAGAAAGTTGCCCTTTTTGTCCCTCGTTTCAGTCCCAACTGCACTTAAGTGTGAAGTGGCATTTCGGATGTTGAATCTGTGACTCGTATTCCCTAAGCACAGGGCCACTGAGCCAGGACCTGCAGGGTTTCATACGTTTTGCATGACTTCCTCAGTGCTCTGTTCAAATAGAGGGGTGAAGTGTTCAAGGCCCTGAAGAGCCTAATAGTCTGCCTCTATCGTCTTCACGGCTGAATTCCCGGGCCCATCTGATCCCCGCAGTCCCCTCTGCATGCCCGGGTCTTCTTACAGGAGGCCACAGCAGCAAGCCTGAGCCGGGCACAATGGCCGCTCTGTATGAGAGCTTTTAAGACTCCTCTGTTCGACTGAAACACAGCCTGATCTATTGGATGCTTCAGGGATGTGGCTCTGCTTGACGGCAGATATATCCACAAGTGGATCTCTGATACGGACGTCCTCACAGACACTCTGCTGCCCTCAAATATTCTTAATTGTGATTAGACAATATGAGCCGGTAAAAGGTCATGGCTCAGATGTGATGTAGCTTTGAGATTACCTACAAGAGTGACTTTCTCTTTCATCTTTTGGCAAGATACCAAATTTTCCATTCATCAAAAGCTGCAATTAAGGATCCTGTCTTGTGGTGTCACATGTCTTCTAGCTCCTCAGTGCTAGAACTGGGCTGTTTATTGTGCTCATTTAATCTAGGATAGGTGGGTCAGGCCCTCGTGAATGGAGAGTGGATGTGTTTTGTCCCTCTGTGCTGCAGCACAATGGTCATCTTGGTCTTTTACAGGAAAAGAAAACAGGCTGTTACATGACCCTTTTCAGGCAAAACAGTTCTCTAAGTGGCTCACTATCAGAGCCAATCAGAGGTTAAGCAGTGCAATTAAAACAGGCTGAAAGCAGCTTTGTAATTTGATTTGAGTCTTCATTTTCATCCCTATGGATATTCTTTATTTCTTTATATATTAAAAATGAATACTTTGTCTGTGCAGGAGGTTTTGATGATGAGATACTGTCCTCAACAGAGTCACTTCCAGCTGTCTGGGAATCAGACCCAGAGGCAGACAGAGTTCCTGGGGGTGCTGGCAGCCAGTCAGGTGGACGTGTCCACCCTGGGGGAGCCTTTCCAGGCTCTGTGTCAGGACCGGACCGTCCACTGGACCAGGAGGGCCGAGGGTGAGGATGAGATATGTGATAAATATCTAACTTCAATCACTAGTCTGTCTGACTGTCCCCTTCTCTGTGCATGCAGACTTTTAGAAAGGAGTCACTGTATTAGTTTAAACATCAAACACTGAGCCGAGGAAAAACTTGTTTTATGAAACAATTTATTATTCTTGTCTCACAGTTGTGACAGATATTTACAAACTTGGTTTTCTCTCACAAACTTGCTGTTATTAATCCACCCACAGCAGCTCTGAGTAGATCTGATGGACTGTTGATGTTGTGTTCACGAGCTGGTCACCATGGTTTCTCTCTTTCTCAGGCCCGGGAAAACAGAGGCTGGTCTATTTCTGCATCGACATCTGCTTTCCCAGCAACATCTGTGTGTCTGTGTGTTTCTACTACCTGCCAGAATGACTGTCTATTCTCTTAAGATCCTCCCGGCCAAAGATCAGGGAAAAACGTCCTTTTTTTAGCAAGAAAAAACAACACAAAAGCCAGCTTTGACTGTTTCCTTTCCGAACCGGTCCCGGTTTCCCAGTACTTTCCCATGCTTCCGAAAGTGAAGAGATGGAGACAGGCTGTCACAGTAAATGCCAAAGCCCGTCGTCACTCCCTTCATGTCTAATACCCTCTCTGGTGGCACACTTCAGAGATTACAGAAGAAAGATCCCCTATTTTGTTTCCTGACTTCCACTGCTGCAGTGTAATTATGTGTAACTGGTCCTTTTGCAATGTGACTGTTTTCATCTGTTCAATAAAACAACTGATGAGGATTCCTGAAATGTTTTCTTCATTAGACTGAATAAGTCTAATACAGCGCTTGAGGCCAGTATGGTGGTGTACCTCTGTTCTTTGTCATCATTCACAAGATTAGGAAAAAAAATAGAATAAAAATGTCAAATGAATTATATATATATTTATATAACTCCACACTGACCTCACTGATTTTCTTGGCACATCAAACCTTCATCAGGCTAAAGTGAATGTGATTCTTTTTGTAAAGCAAATATGGTGTGCTACTAAAAAAAATGACTCCTCACCTCAAGTTAAATCCCTATGGAGAAGTAGATAAATACTTCCACATTTTGTCATACCGACTTCTACATTAGTGGCACAGAAATCACCACTGGGGCTTCATTATGGAGAGATTTCTTCTTGTGTGTACGGTTGTAAAGGGGCTCTGGCTTTTACGATGGATTTATACTTTACATTTATGGTGATGATGTTAAACTGAGTACTGACAGGATCTTGGAACCCAGCTGAATTGCATTGTAATGTTCAAACACAAGCCCAAACATTCTCTAAGGGGTTTGGAAGTTAAATAATTCCAATTGAGGCCAACCTCATACATCATCTGTGAATGTAATCCCTTGCTTTTCTGTATTTATTTGACCTCTTATCTTTTCTTCTTGTCCTCTTCCCCCTCAACCCAGCACGCTATCATTGAAGGCCAGACACACCACAGCCTTCTGGTGGCCGCTGTACTCCCTCTTGATCTCCCCGGTCTCCACACACCACAGACGAGCCAGGTTGTCTGAGGACGCTACAGGAAACAAAAAGCCACAATATCAAAACTATTGTGATGAAATATACAGTAGTATTACTGGATATGTAGCTGCTACTCATTTCAGGTTTTCCTGTGCCAATGACCCAAAAGTTAAAGCTTTGCTGACAGGCATCCTCAGCATGGTAAATGACAGAGTTTATACTGTGTATTTCTTACTATTAGTATCTAGTACTTTTAGTATCAGCTTTCTTTCCCAAACTACAATAACAGGGGCTTTCATTAGTGTGTTGAGGCACTGATTAAAGTGCACTCGGATTGCACATGAGTGATGAGCCAATAACCTCAACAAGCTTTGTTTCATGTGTACTGACCAGTGACAATATACTGCGAGTCCCCGGAGAAGGCGCAGTCCCACATCCAGCCTCTAGACGTCTCTCCAGGATTGTTGCTCTTGATGCTCAGCTCTGTCATCAGAGAGAAATTGGATGTCCTCCATATCTTGCAGGTCTGATCAGCTGAGCAGGTGGCCAACAGACTGAAGGTGACAACAAACAGAAAGTTAATTTTGCCGTCAGCAAATACAGAGCAGGGAACTAACTTTCTTGTTAAGTTGCTGATGCACCTGCTCATCTATCAGTTAGCTGTGAGTTTATTTAATTCTTTACTTCATCTACTGGGCACCCTCTTCCTGATACAGCATTCACTGAACGTAAGTAGCAGTAAGTAGTAAGATGCATCGCACACATCTTCCTTCTTGTTATTGTAAAGCCATCAAATCATGCTACTAACAATAACTAGGATTTTTCTTATGTTTGGAGTCTGTTTTCCTTAGTGTTCATTTGTGCATCCCTCTTTTCTGAAGATCTTCGTGTGCACAAGGCACTGCAGTCTCATCGCCTTTTATGGGGATTGGGGGGCGTTAAATGCGAAAGCAGGAAGAACCGTCCCAAGCTTTATCTAGCTCAGTCATTATCTATCTTTATTTGTTATTGGAGATTGAACATGCAAAATAAGATCTATAGGATGGCACTCACGTGGAATCAGGGCTAAACTTGCAGCGGAGAGAGTAGCGTTTGTGTGCAGGGATCTTCGTCTTGGGAATGAGCTGAGTCACTTCGTCTCCCATGCCTCCAGCAAGGTTCCACACGTAACAGTTTCCCTGTTAAGGAGGACAAGAGGACCCAACGAGACTATTTAATGAGCTAGTATTGACAATTACTAATGAGGTTCAACTGCAGGTATGATCAATGGATCAAGTATTCACAACATTAGCAAAGAGATCAGACAATTGATGTTTATTTTGATTGTGTTATTGAACGTAGTTAATTTGAAAGATATCAGGGTCTTTTGCTGTATACCAAACAAGACAAACTAAAGGAGTTACCCTCCAATCAAAAAAACTGTGACAAATATGTTTGGGTACTGACCGAGCTGTTGACTGCTGCCATATAACTGGCATCAGGGTCAATGTGAACTGCGTTGATTGAGACCTCTGGCTCAGGAATCAGCTGTTCATTGTGATCCGTCTTCAGATCCCAGATATGAATCACTCCGCTCTGGTCTCCAACAATGAGTTCTGCCTGAAAACACATATTGTCATTTTACACACAAAGCTCACAAGTACAATAAACATGTATGTTTATTTCATTACAAAACTGTCTTTAAAAGATCTGTATACCCACACCCGTAATATTAATTTTAGAAATCATATTTAATCTTTTGTTCCCCAATTCGATTACCGAATAAAATGTAGAATATGTGACAGCCCAATTATGTATATACAACCAACATAACAAGACAAACAATGAATAGTAAAGCTGTTATTAAATATGAATCAAAGCATGGATCGAATGTCTCACCTGGTTTGGATGTAGGCACACACAGTTGATTGGTGCATTGACCTGGAAAATCCTCTGACATTGTAGATTTCTTGACCTGTGAGAGTGAGCAGGACTTGTGTTTGGCGTATTCAACACAGAATTATTGTGTTTTACAAAATAAATAACTTGCTGTACTGTACCTAAGATCCCAGATGCGAGCCATGCAATCTTCTCCCCCCGTATACATCCAGCGTCCATCTTCATGAAAGCCTACAGATGTGATGTTCTTGCTAACGCCGTCATAGTTGATCACTGGGTTGGGGTTGTTGGAGTTCAGGTCATACATGCGGATGTGCTGATAACCTGGAAAACAAGAGTCAAACTTGCTATGACATGTAGAAAGTTTGAATTTAGTATGTAGTACAACAACAATGTTCAAGATTAGGAGAGAGAGGAAAGGAAGTTCTTAGCCAACCTGCAGCTGCGATCATACTCCTGTCAGGTGTGACCTCTAGTGAATTCACTTGCTGGAAGAAAATGTTAACGAAATGAAAGCTTTACTTCATGAAACCGCGTCGATTACAGCTCCAAGGAGGATTTTGGTGGTATTTGAGGACCTCTTCTGATTCAAGTTACAACATGATCACATAAAACGTATTCTAGTATGTTACAGTTGATGTTGTTCATTAGTTTATCAGACTGTCAAAACTGTCCAACTCATTTGACTTCCACTGGGGAAATTCTGCTTCAGGTTTCACGGCTGTGCCTGGTGGGCAAAGTAAGGATACAGAGTCCTGATGTTGGACTGTCCTGGTGCAGATCCCGCTGTGGGCCTGCCAGAAGCGGACAGTATGGTCATATCCGGCCGTGGCCAGAATAACCGGGTCGCTTCCAACCGTCCCCTGATTCACATTCATGCTTGGCTGCTGGCTCTTAATGTTTAGAATGAGAAATGTAACATTATAAAAATTCACTTCGAGCTATGAGAGGGTAAAAATACGTTACTATAGCCTTAGTATTCTGACATGTTAATGTAAACTTTAAACAACAGCTGTCAAGTAACGTTAATTGTCATGCTGGAGTCGACTTGTACCAACGAGCGTTAGCAAACAAGCCTAGCTATCTTAAATCCAGTTACGACGTAACAACAGTACGTTAAAAACGTTCGTTTTACACGCTAACAAATTGCAAATGTAAATGTATTTCTTATTCTAACAGTATTTAGGAAAATTCTGATTTGCAAACGGGAAAAGTCTGACAAATTTAGTTTACCTTTGGCTGTTGATACTGACAACAAATCAGTAAGTCCGTGTATGTAACCAGTCCGTTGGAAACCTCAGGCGAGGTCTCATGAGTTCCGCTTTGTTAATCGGCACAGTGTTGCCATCTACTGGTTTGCGATATCATATCAAGATAATACTTTAATAAGTATGGATTAAATGTTGGTTGCTGAGACTGACAGTTAGGCTGCTGTGTTTAATGTTACTGTACACTGTCTTGCATCTTACCTTAAATCATCTGAAATAATGAATAGAGCTCTGTTGCCCTCAGACATAATTTGTGCGAGATTATCTGATTTGCAAAAGTGTTTTGAACATGTAAGCAGGTGAATGACCATGGCTGAGGTTAAATAAATGCCTCCTACTAGGACTTTGTTTGATAAATGACACTTTATTATTGATAAATAAGTTTATTGATAGATGCATTTAATAAATAACATTTAACCCATTAATAACACAATCAAGTGAACAGAACAGTTTAATAAATTAAGTTATATAAATAGATAAACTAGGTAGAGAATACACAGCATTTTAACCATAAAAAGTAGACACATATGTATATAGATGCTGCACTTGCTACTTGCTGACTGTCACACTGCAACAGATTCACTTCCTTTTTGGTCCGTGTGGTTGCCAATCACATCCGCTGCTGCAGGGTAGACATATGCTGCTTCACTTCCCCTGAGTCTGCCAGTGAGCAGGCCAGGACCGTCCCCCTGATCCCACTTTTCACATTAGTGGACGGGAGGATCTAAAACAATATTTGCAGCACCTGTGTTATTTGTTTTTGCAGCTGACCTATAAGGTAGAGAAGGTATAACTACTGCACCTTCACATAGATTTTGCTTCTCTCCAGAAGAAATTTCCACTTCATTCCAGTCCGCTCGTCATCAGTCAAACTGGTGAACTCCTCGGTCTGCAACAGAGGAATGACATTTCTGTTTATCTCAGCTGTGCTTTTACAAGTTGTTTCATGTCTTACACTTCTAAGTTCACTTAAATCACAGCTGAAAAAATAGAAATCATGATTTCCATCAATCCTTTTTACAAATTTTTTTACACTTTGATTTAACAAATGAATCAAAAAGCAATTATTTTCTGACTTGACACAAACAGATTAAACACTGCAGTAGGAGCTAATACATTTAGAACTGAGGCTGAGAATTCAGGCTTCTGTAAAGAAATACTAACAGTGCAGCCAAGTGTCTTCTCAGCCACTGGGCTTCTGAGGGTGCAGCCATGTAGAGTCCCCGTGTGGTCCGTGAAGTTGACCATGAAGTCAAACCCTGTAGTGGCTGAAAAACCTTGATCCCTCCCTGGACAAAACTGGTTGGTGCATATCTGCATGTCCTCAGCCACCTGGAACTTGCACCTGGAGCTGAGACAGAAGAGCAACATGTTCCAAAGCAAAGACAGTAGTGAGAAAAAAATGTACTTCTAACCACAATAATACATTCTATCTGCTTGTGGGAACGTACCACCGTGTCTTGATGACTTTTGACACAGAAGAGTTGAGATCGAGCTTGGAGATGAAACTGTATGTGATGCCAAAGAAAGCTTCTGAAGTTTCTTGGGCCCTCTGCTTCAGCTGACTCACTGTGTACATGTCAGTGATGGAATCCACTGCACAATCAAAAACAACAGCACATATTTGTGAGTGCAGCCTTTTCACGCGCGTTAGGTGACAGGCAACAGGGCAAGCTATGTTCTACTAGATCATGAATATACTGTATAAGCAACATGCTTGAAACCAGAACAAGCTGAAATATGGATTAGAGTCATATGACACTAAGAACTTAAGTAAATACTCGTACATTTAGTGTGGAATTAAAGACATAATACAATAAATAAGAGCTAGAGTCTAAAAAACATAAAATTATAAAGAATTAGAGAATGCTATTCCAATAGTATCAGGATCAGAAGTCTTACCAGGTACATCGTCTCGCATGTCGTCTTCTTCCAGAGCACCAGACTCGGACATCTCTTTAACATAACTGAACAGCAGGCTGGCCTCCCTTGTGTCTGATGGTAAATTATGATTGACTTGAACAGCAACAAGGAATCTGCCTCACTGCAAATATTCTACTTGCACAGCAGGAAGATGATATTTATCCCATCAAACTCAACACCACATCTGTTTGTTTTTATTTCCCAAAATACATTTTTGTTTTTGACCGATTACACAATCAGATCCTCTGTTTTTGAGAATGCTGCTGTGATTTCCTTACCAGGATTGACAGTGATAATGGTCTTGGAGGTAACAGTTGCAGACATGCCATTGCGAAAGCTGTCAAAGCTAATCTTTGCATCTGCTATGAAGAGCACTTGGAAAGAAAAGCAAAAGTTAAAACAACAGTTAGTTATCTTAAACATAAACACAAAGCTTCATCTCAAATATCCACCTTCATGTTTCTCTTCAGTAGAGTGTGCTAATAGGACATGACAGGCAAGAATAACAGTTGAATAAAGATCCATTTTGTGGCTGACAATCAGCAGCAGCTGTTAACCTACCCGTCCCCTTGGGTATCAAAGTTTGCACGAGCTGAATGGCTTCTCTGTCCCAGCTGTGAGTGAAACAGCGGTCAGGGAGTAAGTCAGGAGAGGCACAGTGAAAATCAAATACACATGGAGGTCAGGGGGTTAATCTAAAACTTCATGTCACCAAAGTAAACTTGAGGTACCGAAAAAAGATATACAGCGATGTAGCAATAAATGCCAACAAAACTAACATATCTTTAATCACTTTCAAAACTTAATTTATAACCGTGACACACCAAACGAGGGGGAAGGAGGAGACCAAATCATCAAAGAGCTTCACTTCCAGTCTCTGTCCTTTGCGTCCGTCTGAAGTGGTGAACTGTTTCGGATCTCCAATCTGAAAGGTAAACACAGAGAAGCTACTATCACAATATCCCCCCCAATCCCATAAACAGTGCAGCGGCATTAAGTGCAAGATCTCACCTCTTTCTGAACTCTGAGGCCTTTACGCTAAGTTAGTTCTTAGGCAAGCATGCAAACTAGCACATAGCCACACATTGATAAGAAACATTGATATGTTTCACTTTCAAACATGATTTAACCAATGAATATTTGCTGTGTATCTATGCCTTTTGTCAAAAGGACCCACTTCATCCTTATCAGACTTCCCAACAGCCTCAATGACAGATTCCATGACTTTTCCATGACCACTTTCCACAATCTTCCCCTCCTTGTTAATGTTGATTTTCAGCTCAGGAAACATTAATTTCCCATTGTGGAAAGCCACCATCTAAAAATAATATGTATGTGGAAAAAGTTGGAAATACATTCTGTTATATTCCTGAAAGGTAAACCAATCTTTTAACTTGAATTTCTCTGGGAATTTATTAAATTTCCTATTTTTCTATGCTTGGAATAAACCTGTCAAAATCAATTATATTGAAACGATTTCATTTAGAATCTGAACTATCAAAGTGTCTGCAACCAAAAACAAACATGTATTGTGAGTTGACATGGGTGTTGTAATACTCCCCTACTGACCAGCCATACTTGGATTCAAATGGTCGACCCTTCTGGTCACTTTTCCATCAAATAAGCCAACCTCAATTTCATTTTAACAAAAACATTCCTTTGAATTCAAGCACAGCGGTCGTTTATTCTGCTGCCGGTGAGACGCCAAACTTGAACAAATTAACACAACATTTTCCAGCACATTTTTCATTTCTTAGTGGTCAAAGAGATAGTGACACTATTACACTGAAAATCTATCAAACCCACCACAGAATAAGCAGACATATTCGTTTCTACACAAATAGGAGCATTGATAGATCAGTATGCAGAGCAGATGCAGGCAGTTTTAAATAAGTAAACTGGAGTTTTCTTGTCTGACTTTTATATTTCCTCCACTGGGGAAATACACTGCTGTTATTATCACTATTGCTCTCCTCTCAAGCTGTCCATAAAGCCACTCAACATTAACTGATACATACAGTTCATACTTCAATTGAAGTTGTAATTGTGCCCTACCAATTTTACTGCAGCAAGTATATTTATCAATGTGCCATCCAGCCGCTGCCCATTGGCCACTATGTCTCCCAGAGAGTAGAAATCTCTGGAGTCCTTCACTGGCAGGTGGATCAGCGGCAATAACCTGTCGATGGTGTCCATATCAGCACACAGACAGACCTGGGAATGTGCCTCCGTCACAAGCAGCCTGTAGAGACTGAGACAGCAGATACAAGTTCTTTGAACCAGAAAGTCCTTTAACACATCTTTCGTTCACCAGGGACGTAGTTGTACAGGTGTAGCAGGTAAAAAGACCCGCTCCACCTATGTGATGCACCATGTTTTTTCCCGGTGTATTTTAAATGTACAGTGATCCCTCGCCACTTCGCGGTTCACTTATCGCGGATTCGCTATTTCGCGGATTTTCATAATGCATTTTTTTTTTTTTTTGGTGCATTGTGCTCTGCATTCTGATTCGCTAAAAACTCACTCCCGCTTCTTGTATCAAAACATGCTACGAATTGTGCTATCATTTTGTCGTCTCGTGCAGTTATGTGTACGTACTGCACACATAACTGTTGCCCGCGGTGTACTGCACCGCGGGCTTCAGAAGAAGAGAACACTGCAGAGCGCAGTCAGGATGCAGCGGCCCAGTCTGAAGAGCAGTGAAACGGCCTACACGCGAGTCACTGTATTTGTATACATGTAATAGTTGCTAATTGTAAAAAAAAAAAAAGTTTTCTATTTCGCGGATTTCACTTATCGCGGGTCATTTTCGGAACGTAACCCCCGCGATAAACGAGGGATTACTGTAATTCAAATTCTTGAGTTCTGATTCTTTTACAAGAAGCACTTCACCCTCTTTCACCATGTGTGTAGTGAGAGTATTTGTTACCTTGGTGTTGCAGGACAAAATTTGTCCCCTTTTTCTGGGTCTTTATTGGAAACTAAAGGATTGTCAATGGTGACTGGAGAAAATCAAAAGAAACCTTAGTAAGTTTTCCATAACTTACTATATTTGACTATTCATTATAACCAAAGCTTGATTTTAATGAATATTGCTCTTTCTGAGTCTTTTTGAGGCTTGAGTGAAGCATTGAAAAGACTCGCTCACCACAATCTCCTATACGGAAGCTGTTTGAGAGCCCGTTGACGTATCCATCATTTCCCCAGGCTGTCACATTGATAAAGAAATCCGGTGAGTCTTTAATGGTGAAGCCAAAAGTCCATCTGTCAACACCGACATCTGAAATTCAGAAATAGTGCAGTTAAATGGCAAACTGTGAGAAAGATCAGCAATGAACTATGCTGTTAGTTTATCTCTTCCCCAGAAGAGGGGGCTCTTGTACAATACGCTGAGGTGAAGGGTTGATTTATTTCTAATTAAAGTATCAAAGTATAGGTGCTCCAATGTAAAAGGGACAATGATACTAACTTTTTCTGTCAGGGAAGCTTTTGGTATCACTTTTTCCAATGATGATGCCGGCCACCTTCTGAAAAATAAAATTTATGATTGTGCGCAGACTCAAGTAGTAAGTTAACTTAAAGACATTCAAGCATGTCATCACTTGCTAAAAAAGCAGAATGTCAAATGTCCTAAATACATCACTCCACCAGTAAACAGCAGGAATATTATCCCCGGATAACTAGATTTATTTTCAGACTGTTGGCAAGAGATGAGAGACATAGATGTTCTCTTATTACATGAAAGGAATTCTACTTACAGGGTGAGAGAAGTTGGGATGCAGCTCAGAGATGGCAATGTAGGTTTGGGCCGCCATGTTGTTAGATTATAACCCTAGTCCCAGTCCAGTTTGAATAAAGTTTACGCCTCTTTGTTGTTGATAAGCAAAGTAAACACAGGTATGATGTTGAGATTTAATTAAAATAAGGGTAAAAAAGAGTTTAAACGCCGTTTAAATGTTAACACATTAGCTCACTTCATACCTAGCACCTTTGCTAATAAACCATCAAAACAGTTAGGGTTAGCATAACTCGTTCAATGCAACACAAACACAACAGCTATAAGGCTACAACGGAGTTTAAAATGGGTTAGTTTTATGTATACTTACAAGGTACATTCGATATTTAAATATTTATCTGGGTCTTTCCCCCACAACTTTTATTCAGAGTTTTTCGCGGTCGCACGACACCATCTGCCGAGCTCTTATGCTGCCTTTAAGTGGAGTCGGATATATCAGTCCCGTAATATGGTGGTATAATGTGCCCATGTTCACGAAATGAAACATTTAATAAGTACATGTAATTATTCACAGATTAAAATAATTTACAGCTTTGATTCAATGGTTCCAAAAGTAAAATAAAACCCACCAAAATTAATACCATCTGGTGGAAATTTCTTAGGGTGAAGGCTGTATTTAGTCATAGCAATGATTTATGAGAATGTCAGCTACATTTATGAGAAGCATTGAAGGCACCATAGGATTTAGTTCTATTTAGTTTTACTTCTTTATGGGGGCAGTGTAGAAAAAGTCTATTTATCACACTGTTATTAACTTTATTTCCTCCATCAAATCATATCCTTATAAAGAAAAAATGACAGATAGGCATACCAATTCATATAAAATCCTTGGAGTGTGACTATGCCGTAATCTCAAATGAAAAAACTCATTGATTCCTCATATGTTCACAAGGCTGTATGAAAAGAGACCTGTGTTTATTCACCTGATGTTTTGGTAGACCCGAAATGTTTCCCACAGTAGAATCCACAATTTCAACACACATTCAGTGCAGTAAATATCTATACACCTGAGCAAACACAAAGTGTCACATGCAGAACAATGCAACTGCTCAATGATGGACACATAAGCTGGAAGCTGTCAGTTACCAACACATTCATACTTGCAGCAGACACACTAGCACACACATACACACAGCATTTTCTTCCGTATATGAGTCATTTGTTTTAAACTCTCCACTATGAGCCACAGATTTCGATATTGCCACGATAATCCACCAAGCCATCATTCACAGCTCGGGATTTATTCTCAGACAGCTTTGCTGAGATGGATTGGACAGTTTCCTGGTTTGCTTTGATAGCACAATGCTGAATCTGACATGTAGTACACCTTAGCAGGAATGCAGAGTGAGACAGTAAACCCTCATTCAGCTTTACACAATCTCGTTCCTCAGCTATGAAGACTAATCCTACTGGTCGGGTGTTTGGACAGAATATCTTATCCCTTTAATAATGTTCATTTTCGGGTGTTAATCTGTCTGTTGATGGGCTTTCACGATCATTATGTTTCTAATATGAGT
>CAAKHC010010981.1:92122-102195 GCA_901007825.1 Macroramphosus scolopax
TTCTAATATGAGTGCAGTAGCAGCAATAAAGGTGTTTTACTCAGCAAACACTACAACACAATAACAGAATTAGAAGTCAACGTAGTGAGTTTGTTTCTCAGATGACAGCTGAACATGCAGTGTTCCATTAATGTCTGGAAAATGTGATACAGGTGTGATTAAATATCGAATATTCACCTATGCAGAGGAATCGATTTCCTATTTGCAACAGTGGCAAGCTATTCAAATGAAACATAATTTCAAATTCTAATTTCATTAGGTTTTTTTCTGACAACAGTTTGAGAGTCCATTAATCACAGCGGCCCTGTAGAGTACCATCAGATAAATCAAGTGAAATTTACTTTTGGTTCAATGATTTATTCATGTTGAATTCACCGCCTCTGTTAATCCGTCATCAATCATGCTTTGATCCAATATTCAACTTTCTCTATCTGCATATTGTTGCAGATGTCCCGCAAAGTTATGTGTGCAGCACTTTTAGTCATTAAGGAATATTTTAAGAAACAGGCTCATTTATATCCGTTCTGAATACATATTGCCTTTTAACCAAACAGGGGGATTAAATTTTGTTTTGCAGTACATGAGCATCCAAATTATGATACAAGACATTCAAATTCTGTATATACATGTTAAATTAGCTCAATTTTAACAAGCTACAAGTGTTTATGTTAATCAGTCAGTAGTTATGATTCATTCGTAATTCAATATTAAGCAATTGTGCCTACACACTTTTGAATGCTGAACCTCTGGCAATGAGGTACTTCTACATTTTGTCACTGCTATTTTGTTCCCAAGGATCTGAATACTTCTTCCACCACTGTTCTATTTAGCAACTTCTCCTCCGTGATGGCACCAGACAGGAGATTTGTGGTTCGGCTGCACACCCTGTGTCAAACATAAGAACAGAGGAGGAAGTAAAGGCAGCAGTGAGTGCTCAGAGGCATGGCAAGACAAAGACAACACAAATCCAAGCTCAGTCCTTTTAGAGCTGCAGGGATTGAGAAGCACATTTCCAACCGTTACCTCCACCAACAAGGTTATATGATCAGTATGTTTTATAAAACTGTATAAAAAAAAAACCAGGCATGCTTTTGATTCTTGGAAACACATCCAGACATATACGATGGCTTTAGTCACGGATTTGCATAAATCAAAAGAGTGGGCTGTTGGCCACCTGAGTGCACTCTTACTTTTCAGTGTGGTCTTTCTCCTACTAACAACAGAGCTAGGCAGCCTTATGGTTTGATCTCACGAATTGCAATCAGGAAGTCTAAGTCTGGTGTTTACTCTACACCCATGTGATGTACCAAAAAAAGCCAACGCACAGTGGTTTCACAGCGCTGTAATTTGCTGTGCAGGAAGCAGGTAGACAAGTTGTTGTATTTAAGATGGTGAACCAAAGGGTTTATGTTCACATGCACGCATGCACACATGTGTATGAGTTTAATTGCATAGACATTTTGCCTGATTTTTAACCGTTCCTGCAGAAACTCCCGACGGATATATATTGTGTCAATCGCATGCAATCAATTTTCTTTTATTAAATCCGATCATTAAAACATATTGTTCTGTATGACCGGTGCATGGTGAGCAATATCTTCTCCATCCAAGTATAGCTTTTACAGTCGCTGGCACTAGCTTGGTCAGTTTTTATTGGTTTCCAGAGGTGGAAGACGTCCAAAATACAAGTATGTGTACTCTGTAATTTCCCTGCCACCTGTGTGACTGACTATAGCCGCTGTACCGCTGGGCCTGCTCAGACCCATTGAATCCAGCTGGATGTGCCCTGCTAGAACAATGCAGTCTGTCTCTTCATCTCCATGTCCGAGGAGACAGGAGTATGCGCAGGAAACATTAAATGAGGTTAATAACTTGCTGTTGAAAAGCAGCATGAATAAAGAAATTGGTGGCATTCATGATGTCAGCCATCCTTCACATCATTATTCCACCATATTGAGGTAATGAGAGTAACACGGCTCGTTATTGCTATAACTGCTGTTTGATGTAATACACTATAATTGTTTGAGGGTTGACAACATGTTATAATTTGCTGAATGAAGGACTGAAGTTAAACTAAATAAGTGAGTTATATTTCTCTTTTCAGTTATCGTGGGTAGCAGATGAGCGTTTCAATCCTAATGCAGATGGTAGAAATGATTGCAGCTTACTGACTGGACAATACAGGTACCGCCACCCACACACCCGCCCGCAGGCCAGTTATCCGTCTTCCTGTTGCACTTGCACAGTTACGGCCTTGAATATGAGATATTGCTGCACAAAACTCTCATCAACCAATGCAAAAAAACCAAAAAAAACTATGGTTATCATGCATACAGTATCAGCCTCTGGAGACGCCTGGTGGACAAAGAACTTGAATAGCCGTCCTCCCTGTGTCAGTCCTCCAAAGATTTCCTCCCAATGTTGCTTCCACTGTGACTAATAGAGAGAACTCGGAGGCAGACAATGCAGTCGTACACATCGTCTCTCATTCCAGCGTAGGCATAGTGAAATGCAAAGAAACAAGGCAAACAAAGTAAGAGTACCTCAAATTTGTACTCGAGTAAATGTACTTAATACCATTCCACCTCTGCGAACACTCACAGGACACACATTTGTGCACACGCAGTCAAACTTTCCATCCCCTCGCACAAAAATCAAGCCTGATTTACTGCTTTCAATTTAATGTTACCAAGAGAAATCTTCATCCATTCATCATCTTTACTGTGGGGAGACCCGGAGCTACATATATCAGGGACATCAAAGTCCGTCCTGCTGTCCCGGTCGATCACAAACATCCTCACCCAAAAAAACTCCACAAAAATCCGCCCATTAGGCAGTTCCCCTCCGACAGGCCCTTGACAGAAATATTCCTCCGGATTTGACCCCGAGTGTCTCTTTTATGAATTCAAAACAAAAGACACATTTCTTTAATTATTACCGAGTGATATGTGAAACAGAAGCTTTCATTTCTTTGCCGCATGTGTTCCACTGAACAATGAAGTCAATATGTTCTGGAGCATCGCCCCAAAAAATGTCAGAAGGCAGGACACACGCTTCCCGCTGGAGTGTGACAATAGTGGCATTCATGAACTGATGAATGACCCAAATGTTTCTTTGATATTTAGGTGGTGATTTTAACGGTTTATGATCTCTTTCTATC
This sequence comes from Macroramphosus scolopax, assembly GCA_901007825.1. Classification (NCBI taxonomy): domain Eukaryota; kingdom Metazoa; phylum Chordata; class Actinopteri; order Syngnathiformes; family Centriscidae; genus Macroramphosus; species Macroramphosus scolopax. The sequence goes on from CAAKHC010010981.1 coordinate 95,283, forward strand.
TATGCTGCTAAGACAGGGTGCAGGAGAGTTATTAGGTGTCATCAGTCAGAGAGCTCATTAGTCTACATGTCTGATCTATATTCGGTTCAGATTCTCGACTTCAGTCTCAGTTGACCCACTGAAAAGTTTCCAGAAACAGGACAAAAGCAGACATACAGACGTCAGGCATGTTCTCATCCCAGGTTCTTGAGACACCATCAAGGCCCTCTGTGTCTGATACTGACATTATAGGCGACCTTTGGCATCTGAACAAGACACAGCAGGCTTTCAACTAACTCCAAGGTAAACTCATCGGCATCCACACGAGTCCTGACAACAGCGGGTATTTTAACCTAAACCACCATCTTTCCAGAAACCTAATGAAACCCGAGTGAGATCGGAATCATTGAGTTGATACATTATAACATATTGCAATTTCAAACGGTTCTGGAAACCTTTGAAAAGCATTTTCTAGCTTCTCAGCGTTTGACAGGGCCAGGCGAGCTGTTTCTTAGAAGTGATACTTAGGTAAGCTGACTGTCTCCTGGCGCTAAACTCATATTTGGCTGATAAATCAACTTATTTCTCAAACTGTGCAATTGCTCCTCTAAGGCACCAGATCCTAAAATGAATCATCTGATAGGCGCTGCGCTAGTTCGGAATCCAAGTCCGATTCAAAGCTGGAAAGATGAAATGCAATATAGGAAGAGTTACAACGCTTCTGTAGGATTGACCATAATGAGTCCTGCATTATAGTGTTGCACTGATGCATTAGACTCCCGAAGGAGTGAGCCACGCTGCTCTGAACCCGAATCCTATTGGATGTCCCTTTGGCTTTCATTGAAGCAAACTCTGCCATTTGAGGGGGAAAAAAACTCGAGCTCATTTGTCTCTCCCAGTCCTCTCTTTTTTGGATGGTAGTTAGTAACATCACATATGGAAGACATCACTCTGTTACAGCCCTCCTCAGCAAGCACTAATAACAATGTGGCTACGGGTTTAATAAAAAGGAATGGGGTGAATTATGGCTCTGTCCCAGCCAGAGCCATCATGTACTGCAACGCATTAACGTGGCCTCGGCAGCTCTTCCAGACCAGCAGAGACCGGGAGGAATGGCCGAGAGACAGAGAGGAGGAATGTGACTGGGAAGGGCCAGGCTTCCCAGCAATAAGCAGTCAGACTCTTGGGGTTGATGCTGTGGTGCGGCGGGAGAACACACAGAGCGATTTACAGAGAGTAAGCCTGTGGGCAGCACAGAGACAGGCTCCACTGGGGATAAAGGAACATCAACAGCATCTCGACAAGGAATGTTGTCTTGATTAAAATGGAAGAAAGAGTATTTTACCCTCTGAATAAGGGAATAAATTGGAAGTACGGAAGATTTCAAACCGAGAGTATCTGATCAATGACCTAAAAAAAAGAGGCAGGATCAGGTAAAGATGGGTCTTTGCTCGGAACAAATATGTGTTGAATACACAGTTAGTAGATAGTAGTAGTTAGTAGAAGGCTACTATCCTCAAGTAATAATTGGTTCAACCAACCAGTGGTAACAGATTCAGACTGGAGGCAGGAGGATGCAGCTAGTCCGTCTCTGTTCAAAGGAGAGACGATACTGCACTTCACTTTTACACTTTTGACTTTTTACAAATTAAACCAACAGGACTCAACCCTTGATGCTTTATTGATGGTAGGCGTCCATCCTTTTGACTGAATTGGGCCGGCTGTCCACTGGCTCTTGGCTATAACTCAAATAAGCTCTTTATATTCCTTCTTCTTTTTTTTTTAAGCCAGTTTATTCTTTGTCCACAAATCTTGCAGACATATTTATTCTCTTTGTTCTTTTTTGCTCTGATTGTCAGACTTCCACTGACATTGATTCCTTGCTATTTAGCAGGCGCACTGCTGTAGCCAAGTTACTGCCTCTTATATCAGGTAGATAAATAGAGGAAAATGAATGAAATGAAATGAAATAAAATGAAATAGAATAAAAATAAATAAACAAATAAAATAAAATGGAATATAATATAATATTAAATATTAAATATAAAATAAAATAAAATAAAATAAAATAAAATAAAATAAAATAAAATAAAATAAAATAAAATAAAATAAAATTAAATTAAATTAAATTAAATTAAATTAAATTAAATTAAATTAATATTTATTAAATATGTATTCAAAAGTAAATCGCACATTTTATTTTGGACATTTTTATCCTTGCAGGGTGCATGGGGGGGGTGGGGGGTCTCAACACCATTGAGATCCCCTTGGAGTTTAACCCCGGTGAAAACCATCTCAACGACAGCATTGTCTTTTGTCTATTTATGTAAATGGAAAACGTCAATCAAGCATTATTACGAGAACTGCAGACCAGATGAAGACATGAGCAGACCAGCTCGTAGTAGAAGTTGTGGCTGGTGCTTCATGGGTGGGCAGATCAGGGTCTAACCCTTGTCTCTGTATGCAGTGACATGTCTGTCATTACATCAGCTGCCGGCGCAGGAGATGACAGGTTAATTCAGACCTACAGCACGGAGGGAATCCTAATGGCTCCATCAGGACAAGTGCACTGTCTGTTATGTTATATTTCATCCTCTGTGTTTGACCTGCATGTCACAGTTTCAGCCTCTGCCCGTGATTAAACCGGTGAGCGCAGCAGACTTATATTCGGCCTCTGACTCTCTGAACTCGGCCGGTTATTTTGGAGCTTAAATTCAACCATTTTGCCACAGTCTCCTCCAGGCTTTTATAGCGTTTGGTCACTTGATACTGACCTCCGCAGCAGCTCACCGTCTCTCTGTCTTTTAAAAGGATCTGTTTTATTGAACCTACACAGACATCTGTTATATCTGGAGGAGAAAACGTGCTCCCCCTCAATTTTTTCTATCAGACATTTATTTTGACCTCCAAGTTGTTTTCCCCTTCACTGTCAGTGACGTTATACTGCGGACCACCAGAGTAGGACTTCTGGTACTTCACTCTGGTCACGGCATTAACTTCATGTAGGAATGATTATGTCTTTACTTTCGCTGTAACAGCCTTTGAATGAAAAAGGAAAAAGAGGCTGAGTGTTGTTTGATGCAGGCACTGTTTCGCTGATAAATTATCCAGCAAATTAAGCAGGAAAGTCAAACATTACGGTCTGAATGAAACTGATTTAAAAGCTAATTCATCATCCAGAGATCGTTTAGGAAATGTCCCTGCTTGGTTATTGTTCAATAACAACTGATGTGTAAATGGGGAGTCATTCATGAGTAAGTGCCAGTGAATTCCTGATATTAACAACGTAGTCACTGTGTAATTGATTTCCTATACGCCTCAAGATTCCACCGGGGTGTCATGCTGATCCACGCCGAGCTGTAACCGGCAGAGTGGCTGTAATAAATGCAACGGCGTGTCAAGCTGGGCAAAGATACATTTGTGTTGTAAAAAAGATATATTAACTCGGACACACATGCATGCTCCAACGGCTGCAGGGACGCCGTGCACACGCACATACACACCGACTAAAAATCTCATACATCTGCTTGCCATCCTTGTAATAGTGGATCCATCAATATCATATTACCTGTTCCTGTAGCTTCCTATTGATCAGGCCTGCAGCTGCTGGTGCACTGGTTACGATGTGCTCTATTACCTATGTTTTAGTGTCGGCCCCAGTGTCAGATTGGGGTGGTGGGACCGAGGGTGCACGTCGAAACGGGGTGGGCGCTGGGTTGATTATGGTTGTTCAGGCTGCCCATTGATCTCCAGGAATGTGAAGTGTCTCTGGTACAGATGGACACCTTATGGCATATGGAGCCTGTTGTGGTGGCCTGATGTATGGATTAGCTTCTGACCGGTATGGATTTCTAAAGGCTGGTAGTTAAAGTGATGCCTTTGTGTTTAAATTGGCATCCAGTGATGGGATCTACTGCATAAAGCGACCGTTGAAAGACCAAAAAAATTGCTCCAATTGTTCAAATTTATGCTCATTCCCAGACATATAATCACCATTATTTTGCTTTGCATTACAAACATTAATTTGTCCTGCAGGATTAAAGGCTCGTTCCCACCACAGAAATATAACTAAGGATAATAACTATACTGCTGTATCAGTGCAGCTGTGCAGCACAGCAGTACTAGCTTATACATATAGAGTTTAACGTGGCTCTTTGTGAATTCGGACGGACGCTGATTGGTTGTCAGGGGTTCTGTCTTCTATCAAATCGCTCTGAAAGTGATCTGCCGTCGTGGTTTCAGCTGTGGTGTGTTCTCACTCAACCGTCAACTGGAGTTAGAGTGATTTTTAAAACGGTACATTTATGTTACAGCTGATGTTCTTGGTGCGTCGCCCCGCTTCAGGGTCAACAGCCTTTTACAAATCTGTTAAGCTGCACAGTGTGGCGTTTGGATAAATGCTGACACCAGCACGCTAACATGATCACAGTGATAACGCTTGCTGATATTAAGCAGGATTAGAATTGTCACTACCCAATGTCAAGACAATAAATAAGAATTTGTATATGAAACTGAAATAAAACCTGCATTCATTCAGCCTCACAACGTTCACAACTCTTCCTAAAGAGATGGGGGATTGACGGTAGAGGCAACCAATAAGGAGGCTGGAAGTGAGCACCCTTTTATTGCATCGGCGCAGCTTGGAATGCAACATCTTCCTATTCCAGTATGTTGAGCTCATTTAATAACTGGCGACGCTCAATGCAAAGGTATTGCATTCATGCTCAGGGGGACCATTTCTGTGGTTGTTACAAGACATCCCGACCTTTCCTGTTGTTCCCTAAGATGCTGATTGAGGGAAATATCATAAGGGATTGCACTGATACACCAATGGTAAACTCATAAAAGGATCAATATTGGTCTGGTATTTCAGTTAGTCTCTTCTTGTAGAGCCAATACCTATTTCTGGAAATTAATCTTTAGTTTGGAATATGTATCTGTGCTTAAATTACCTATTTTCATACATTTCCAGACAGTGATGTGACCGCTGATTGATTGGTTGCCGGAGCCATTCCATTCATTTCATGTAATTAAAGGTGGTACTGTTTGCCTTTCCAACCTCTCCCGGTCTTCCAAGTGCTACTTAAAGTCGTCGGGATTCGTGAGTAAAAAATATGCATGTGTAATTGTACTCTTTGTTAATTCCTGGTTGGTCCCTTCCCTCAGACCAGACGATGTCAGCCTGACGTCTCAGCACCTACCTCAGAGTGACAGAAATGGCAAAAATGAAGTGTATAGCCATTATGGTTGAAAACTAGGATATTTCGCAGCAGATGAAGAGTAATTACGACGATATTGTCAGTGCGTTTATATCATATAATCTTTACTGGGTGATTTATATTGTGAATGAACACCACATCTGTTTGTAGTTAGAGTTGGTGATCTTGTATTCCAGCCTGTGTGTTTCCTATCATGAAAAGAAAAGGAAAAGAGAGATGGAAAATGTGTGTGACCAACAAGTTCTATTTTTCTTGGGACCTCTTGTCTCATTTCTCTCCCTGGCGTTGAAGACCTGACCTGGACACTGGAATAATTCCCACTTAATCGCTCTCATCCCATCTCTTTTTCTCTCCCGACATTACCCGTCTGTCCCGCCTGCATCTGTCTCCTTCACATTTCGCTGCCCTCTGTGCAGCAAACCCAGAGTCGGTAAATCGTGGGATTGTGTGTGTCTGTGTTCAATTTTCTGTTGTGTGTGACATGCCTCTTGTTGAGCACTGTCCATAAATCTCCGACCTCCTTGCTGCCTCTCAATAAAGCGTTCTGATACTAAATAATGAGACTTGGGGAGGTGATCTGGTCCTCCGTCAGGCCCCCGAGGGATGAGATGTGATATTGTTCCCATCTCCTGCTCCAAAGAGGGAATTAAGTGCAGCCTGGCTCCCAGCAGTACACAGGAAGAAGACACAGCTTCAATCTGCCCGGGTAATCACTGGAGATAATAAAGCTTGATGATATTTTCTCATACTGACAGATAATATTTGCTCAGACTTACTGTAGCTATAGAAAGTCAGTGGGAACGGTGAGTCACCAAAGCAAACGCTGACCAGAGCGGGTTCATACAAGAGCGAGTACGAGGATGCTACTGCAGAGTGCAGTGAGAATGAATAACCAACCACACATGACAGCTCCAAACATGTTGTTTCATCAATTAGCATCATGGAGTGTGTCTGTTCCTGATTTACTGGATCTAAGTTTTAAGTGATGAGTTGTTCTTGAGAAACATATAAAAAGATCAACCTTAAACAACAGAAGGTGATGATGTCAGGGATGTCGACACAGCTGTGCATTGCAAAGATGGTGTGTCCTGCCCCGAGGAAAAGTTACATCTAAAACACCTTGATTCCTTTTAAGTGTGAGAATATTTTAGACGGAGCTTCAACCGTGTGGTGCTGTATGGAGATAGCTTATCACAGCAGTACATCTGCTCTGGCTGCACGCTGGAGTCAGAAGCATCAAAAAGCAGCTGAATAAACTAAATCAGCTACAGTGAAACAACAGTGGCTCTGGCAGCAGGGTGGCGGCAACAAGGTTCTGGGCCAATCTCCTGCCGGTCAGGTGCACCAGGTACAGTCTGTGTGGAGTTCTCCATGTTTTCCTGGTTACTCCCGGATGAACTCTTTTTCTTCCACTATCAAAAACAAGCATCTTAGGAAGTTGATACTCCTGTTAGTGCCCCTGACCAAGGCACACAAACTAAGGCAGCGCTTTCACCCTTATCTTTATATTGAACTGTGGCCCCATAAGGCAACCTTAACCTAAAAGAGAGTCATGCACGCACGCACGCACGCACGCACGCACGCACGCACGCACGCACGCACGCACGCACGCACGCACGCACGCACGCACGCACGCACGCACGCACGCACGCACGCACGCACGCACGCACGCACGCACGCACGCACGCACGCACGCACGCACGCACACACACCCA
>CAAKHC010010983.1:5054-18455 GCA_901007825.1 Macroramphosus scolopax
ATATAAAACACTGAGCAGTAATTAACAGCAGGTATCCTCCCCAGCCGGAGGGTAATTGACTGTTTCAAAGCGCCAACACTTCATAACCCAAGCAGTGTGTGTGTGTGTGTGTGTGTGTGTGTGTGCGTAAGTGAAAGAGGAAAAGACCAAAAATTAGATGTGAGAGAGAAACCAAACGTGTATGTGTTTGCATGTGCAAGAAAATTAACTCCTTTATATGCCACAGCTCCCCCACCTCCCCTCCCCAGCCTCCCAATAACGATAAGGGTCAGCGGTGGTGGGCACAGCCACTCAAAGGCTCCAGATTTCTTTATGAGCGCATTAACATTCAGCTGTATTCATTATCAGTAAGTTAAGTAAGGTGGACCGAGCGGAGGCCGTGTGCTACCATCAAAATATGCGCCATTAATTTTAGTGTGTGAGCAGAATGGCGGAAAGCTTGAGGTCTTTTTCTTATCGCGTCAAAAGGGACAACTTTGGATCTATACTGAGAGGCACCCTTTGCACCCAGGAACGAACCAAACACAAAGATTTTAAAAATATACAAAATAAAACCTAATTTTCTAAGACTTGGTTCAACATCTTCCAATAAGTTGTCACTTTCTAATCATGTGCTGACACGAAGGAGACGGACAAACACCTGTTCGTGAACATTAGAGCCACCAAGGTTAACCAACTTTTCACGCTGACGCTGTGGTGATACGTTTCTTCTTCACCTGTTTCAACCTGCTGAAAGTACAGATGAAGGACATTAATTAAGTGAAGTATCCTAAATTAACACACGAGCTGTTTGGCACAGGTGAAGGGACTCACCTGTTCGGTACCTGAATGTCTGATTTAAATTTGGGATAAATGGATGAAAAGACGCACACACAGCTGTCAATGTTTGTTCCCCAGTTTGGTAAAAATAAAGAAAATCGTTGTGAAGGAAGGAAAAAAAAAAAAATTTTAGATGGAATTTGTTTTTCGTCTCTGCTCTTTGAGGCATTGGTAAGACAGTTAATAGCCCTTAGAATAGATCTTCTTACAGGATACGTGTCCTGCTCACCAGGAATCTGACCGGAGACACACCAAATTTATTGTCGCCCTACTTATTTATCCAAGCTACAACCCCGTCCTGTAAAATGATCCAAGAGGAACCGAGGCAGTAATTTCTGCCTCTACTGAAGCTTTGCCTCAGAGAAATGTTTACTTAACCAAAACTCTCCAACATCATGTTTCCAGCCCAATTTCAAAGGTTCTGTCAGGTCATCAGATACTTACAGCACATATGTAGAATGAAAGGAAGTAACAGCAATTAGAAGCCAACTATCTGTGGTCAGACGCTTCATGCTCACAAGGGGCCATATGCTCCTTCCTCCATCATCCTCACAGGGAACATAAAGTTAACGAGAGGCTCATTAGTAAGTGTTAATTGGACTGAATGTCTGCTAATTGATTTTTGTTAATCAGGATCAGAGGGTTGTGCTAATTGTTACCTCTTAATTTATGTTCATAGGTGTAAACAGACTCTAACCTGTTGTCTCCAGAGTTGTAATTGGCCCCAACAGCAGCAGCAGCAGCAGCAGGCACAGAATGTCAGCCCAACGTGCCCCCGCAGTTACAGCTCCTCTGAGACATGCAACCATGTTTGGCCGTGACTTTAATTAATGTTAATTAGCAAATTAACAGTTACAGGTTTTTAACTGGCACCACAGCCTGGCCTGTGTTGTTTATTGATTTGGATTTCCTGTAAAACTGGTGACATGCTGCAAACAGATGCTTCCAGTGAACCCACTGTGACACGTTGTTCTGTTGCTTCAATAAATGTGTACTGGAAAATCATTTAACAATTGCATTTTGTTTTATACATTTTTAAACAACACAATAATGTACTGTATACATGTACATGAAACCTTTAAAATAGAATTACATGTATAAACATCCAGTGGCAGCCCTCTCCCTGCTTCCCTTACAGAAATGGTCGGAACTGTGTTTTATTCAAACAGAGCTGTTAAGATACTAGATAACCTGGAACAGGTTGGAACAGGTTTAAACATAACAATACTGAAAACCGAACCAGAAGGGAGAATCTATTGCCGTAAAATGAATCTGCAATTATCAACTGTATAACATAACCTGAATAAACGTGTGACCAGCGTGTAAGTAATTCTATAATCGAGCTACAGATACAGAACACTTCTTCCTTAGAACAACAGCTAATTCAGTTGTCTGTCTGTCGTCTTTTGGGCAGGTGGAGCCTCTCTGCTTCGAGGAATTGCTCGATTTTGGATATCTGGGCTCTGAATGGTGAGAGAGGTTCCCGGTCAGAGTCTGAACCTGGAGCTACACCCGGTCTAGGAAGTCTGCTACACCTGTTGACAGGAGAACAAATGTGAGTGTCAGGCTCTGCCAGGACTGTCCTTTGTGACATATATGGACAAGATCTCAAGGTGCTGTACAGCTGAGAGTGAATAAGAGTGTCTCAGGACTGCCTCTCTCCTTTTTTCCACATGATGTCCTTCTGCTGGCCTCATTACACTGCGACCTCTGAGTTTTCAGCTGATTGTGAAGTGGACAAGATGAAAGTAAGAACCTGGGGGCCAGCGTTCTCTGCTGGAGAACGGTGGATTGATCCCTCCAGGTTGGGAGCGAGTTGCTAAAGTACCTCATGTGTTTTCCATGATGGTGAGATGAGGCGTGAGTTAGGCAGGCGTCTCGGTGTGGCAGCAGCAGTAATGTTGGCGCTGCACGGGTCTGTTGTTGTCAGGAATAAGCTGAGCCGGAATGTGGAGCACTCAATTTACCAGGAAATTTATGTTCCGACCTTCACCTTTGGTCAGAGGTTTTGGATAGCGAAAACAGAAATCGGATCGCAGGTATAAGCAGACAAAGTGAGAGATCCTACGCAGGGTGGCTAGCATAGACATAACGTGAGGTTGTCAGACATCCGGAGGGAGCTCGGAGTAGAGCTGCTGGTCCAGGTCTTCTGGTCCAGAAGATATAATTAAAATATACTGCAAATGGATGTTGGATTTAACCCCCACAGTAAAAAATTAATCATCAAGAGCATCATATCCAGTTATTGCTGATGCAGCTTGACCAAATAGTCAAACTAAAATACAGGAAGAACTAACCTGGTGTCTTACAAAGTCATTTACTCTTTGACCCAGTAAATGAACAAATGTACTGTTTTGTAGTAAACTATTTCTTTAAGATGGATCATCTATAATGATTCATATGAAGGGGGCCCCCTGTTTGTGTGCATCACTCACCCTGATGTAGTCTGCCATGACAGTGTACTGACAGCACTGGAGGAGGTGGAAACAGGACGAGAATGGAGGGACGGAGAGGTTCTGCTTCCCTACGTGGACATGAAAAGAAATCAGTATCTCGTAAGGATTTACTAACAGGAATTGTAAACACGAACAAAGGCAGGGCAGACAATAACCAGTGGCAACACATGTGTAACAGTATCCAGCTCAACTCTTTGTGACGTTCAGTGTTCAGAGACGGCAGAAAAATTAAGGATCTAAAAAAATCCCCATCATTTGTTAAAGTATCAGAACAGTTGTTCTCGTACTCAAAGCCTGTTGAAGTCCATCATCCTCAACTGCCGGCACCTGGATCTTATAAAACAGAGTGACAGTTTGCAGTTTGTGACAAAAGAGAGAACGAGAGTGTGTGAGAGTGAAATAGTGCCACAGAGAAAAATAGAGAAGAAGCAAGAGCGTAAAGACAGCGGGTGAGTGAGGGAAGGATGATGAAGTGAGAGAGGAAGAGAGAGAGAGAGAGACAGAGGAGACTGAGTGAGTGAGAGAGAAGAGGTATCATGCTATAATTAGGTAGATTTTCCTCCACAGGTCATTCATTCTCTGTCTGTCTGCTTGTCCACGGGACGTCTATGAGTTCAACATACATTAGCTACGACTGTCAGTCAACACCCGGTTTCACGTGAGTCAAGGTTCTGTAGCTCTGAAATGTTTCTCAGATATTCTGCATGTTCTGTGTGTAGCCTGAGCTAATGTGCGCTTGCTCTCACAGTCTGAGCTCTTTGGACCACGGAAAACGGTGAACAAACATGATAACATCTAGTTCTTATGATGACATGTCAGCTTGATATAGAAGACATATGAGTTAAGTTGTGGCACAAATTTCCCCGGGGTGTACTCACACACATTCTGTAATATGACGACGTTCTGGATCTGTGGAACAGAAAATGACCTCAAACCAATTTATTTGATGGAGAAAATAGTTATTTTAATGTCCTCTGAGGCGGCGCATGTGCTTCTCCATTAACAACACATTGTGGTCATTTCCTGCTGTTCAGCATCAAGTCGTAATACGGAATGATGTTGTGGCTTTAATGTGAAGAAATATACGTGGACGTGCTTCAGGACACGAGTGTAGTTAGTGGTGCTTGATGTCACTTTTCAATATCAAATTTGTTTCATCTGTGAACTTTCAAACTGTCTTAAGAGAAGCTTCTGTAACTAACATCTGCTGCTGCTGCTGCTGCTGTCACTCCGCAGGTCTCTCCGATTGCTTCCCACTCTCCCTGCTGGTGTCTCCTCAAGGAAGCTCGCTTCCCAGAGACGCTGAAGGCATTCAACAGATCCGACGCTCTGGTAATCACCAAGGGGACTGAGAGGAATGAGGTGAGATGGCCAGAATAGCAAGAAGTAAAGAATGAATGATTATTAGTAATGAGATTTGGTATGAAAGACAGATGTACCCGGAGCTCGCTACGTGAGAGCATTTCAAGGGAGCAACAGTGAAGTTCCTCTGTGGTCAACAATGTCTTATTACTTTTTTTGAGCTGAATAGATCATCTAAACACAACTATCACCTTTGTTGTGATTGCTTGTGTGGAACATCTTGCTGGGAGGAGGTCCAAAGAATCCACCAGACCCACTTTGCTCACATAGAGGAGAATCCTGGAAAAGCAGGAATGTTTTTATGAGACAAAAACAGTAAACAAATCACCTGCTGGCTCCAGCAATGTGATTAAAGTAAAAACAGTTGATACTGATTAATCTTACTGCTTGTCTTTTGGCACTGCCCCAGGCAAATGATGACCTGTAAGTCTTATTCTTGGGTGGAGGCAGATCATCAGCATCAAGAAGGATTTCGTTGTCACAGGATTTTAAGCTGCCATGAACAGACGGCTTCAAATCAGTTTCCCTTTCAGTCATCTGTGAATCTGCTGCAGCTTCTTGTTTGTCATTTTTCAAGCCCCCATCACAGCAGCCACCGTCCAACTGAGATTTGTGGTCCACATTATCAACACAAACATCCTTTGAATTAAATTCCTGGGCAGTCTCACGGTCGCCGTTCAGATTTGTCTGATCATCTCTCTCCTGGGCATCAGAATCAGTTACCACAGGCTCCATCTGTCCATTCCCCTGCTCTGAGGTATCTTTTATTTGTGGTGATTCTTGGGATTCAACCGTCATTGTCCCAAACATTACTTTTCCGTTTTCATCTGTATCACACATTTCATCTGCATGATTCATGTTGCAGGTAATGTTAGAAGGATCACCAGTCTCTGTCTGCATCTGAATTGTCTGTAAATCCTGGATGTTGATTCTACCACCTGACTGAGAGGCGCTGGTCTGTGAGCTAGTTGACTGAGGTTCAGCTGGGAAATCGGCTGCTGATTTGTCGGAAGGCTCCGAAGCTTCATGAACCGCACTTGGCAACCAATCAGGTGATTCAGCGTATGTTTGGACGTCATCTTGACACGGTTGATCCTTCACCTCCTGAACGACGGGATTAAGCATGTGATCGATACTTTCAAACTGTCCTCCTCCAAGCATCCCACATCCTTTGTCAACATGGCTGGAGTCTTCATCCTTCTTGACGTCTTTCTGAGGGAGACTATCTGAGCAGCAGGAGGGCTCACAGGCGGTCAGCAGTGTCTCACTGCTGTCCAAGTCAATGACCGGCAGTCTTTTGCTCTTTTTATCACCAGTTGTCTGGGCCTGTATCTCTGTTTCTGCCTTTCCTCTCTCCTCCTCTCCATTTCTGCCCTCACACTCTCCTTTATCTTTTGTTTCTGTTTTGGACTCTCTGATGCCCCCTCCGCTGCACTCTTGACTGTCCTCTCTATCTGTTGTTTGGGAATTAGACGTTCCTCTCTTTTCTTCAGCACGTGTGTCCTTCTCATCCTCTCCTTGGATCTCTTCCCTATTCATATGCTCCAATTTATTTCTTACCTCTTCTTCTATGTTTTTGTTTCCCAGTTTCATATCGTCCCTCCCACTCTGATCTGTCCGACCCATTCCCTTGTCCTCTTCATCACTCTTTCTTTCATCAGTTGGTAACTCTACAGATCCACGGCGGGACCTGTGGTCAGGGTTTAATGCAGTTATTGGGCCACTCTCACAGCTACCTTTGCTAGCCAGCTCATCACCGTACAGAGATGAAGTATTACAAATCAGATCTGAAACCACATTGAGGTCATTTTTAGAGTTGTTCACTGAAGTGTTTTCATCACTGCCTGTTGTTCCAGAAACATCACACAGCCTGAGAAGGCTGTTGGTAAACAGATTTGGAGAGGTATTTTTATATCGTTGAGGCTGGTTTGGGGATTCTTGTCCTGTGAGAGGACACAACAGACAAATAGAGAAAAAGATTTGGTTTCAATAGCTGCTGAATTGTACCGGTAATAAAATGGCATTAATCAATAAATGCATATTGTATTTCTCTATGTCAGTAAATTACTTCTATGTTCTGGGTAAAATTCTACATTAAATACTCAGAATGGAACAAGAAAGAAAGTATGTTAATCTCGATGTTTATATTTATCTTGCTGACCTCTTGTTGCGTCAGTAGCGGCTATCGTAGCCACAGCTCTCGTGTCCTGTAGACAGTCTGGATTTCTGGTCTGGGAGAACGCTGAGTTACCCGGGCTGCCAAAACTGGGCTGGGTGGAGCTGGAGTCGGGTTCATTAAGAGGTCTCACTCCTCTGGTTCCCTCCATTAAAGTGGGGAAGAGCTGTGTAGAAACACCGTGGCTTTGACTGCAATCTGTCATCTGTGTAAAGACAGAACAACATCCCCGTGCTTTACATTCACCGATGCTTCTTGACCAGCTTTGCCCCCAGTCACCAGCAGCTGTGCTATGTGCCATATGAGAGCACAGTGCTGAACCGAGGTCTGTGCATCTGCTGTTCAGGGCTTTGGTTGGATGACTGTCATTGATCAGCTACTCTTGCCACAGTATGCAACACCACACATGATGGCACCAAACGTCAAAATCATGCCTTCAAACTGAACTTTATTGTTCCACAACCTTTTATGTTTTTTCGCTTTTTGATTTGATCAAGCAGGTACAGGTGCATCTCCTCTGCACAGTCGACATGCAGGCTCTCCTACACCCGTGTTTAAGATCTGGTAAATATAAACATTAACCTTCTGTTTAAAGTACTTCTTCCGATTCACTTTCATCTAAGATAAAAGACTGTCAGTCAGCTGAAAGCTAAATAGCTTTGCCGTTCTTTCATGTTTCTATTTATGTTAACATCACAAACTCCTGTGTGTTTCCTGTGTCACCTCCTGTTCAGGTATCTGCTGACCCTGCACGTTGACCTGTGTGGACAGCTCCGTATGTTTCTGTTGCATCCTGTCATATGACTCATTCACTTCTTGAAGATCTTGCTGCATACGCTTGATGCGATCCATGAACATTGTTTTCTATTTCCAAAGGAAAAAAAACATTTACAGAAAAGGATATAAGAAGATTTTCTAATTTCAACTTACATTTGACAATATAAAAATGTCACCCTCACAGTAGCTTTGTCACCACACTTGTTTTACCTCTTTGTCCCAGACGGTCTTGGAGGTAGCGTAGCTCTCCATCAGTTGGGCCACCTTGTCTTCCATTGCCTTTCTTTTCTCTTGCATCACCTCATGTTCCTGCTTAAGGACCTGCAGTAAAATTAATCACCCATAGGATATTTAATGCAATACAAAATTTTTATGTGTTTCTATAACACAAACAGAAGGTCCTAAACATGGCAGTGAAAGCGAGAGGACTTCTTAATAATACAAATCAATTGGCTTGTGTCAGTTTTATAATGATTTTAATAAATTAATGAATGTGATTCTAAGAAAATAAGAAGGGGAGTAGAGAGAAAAGATAAGGGGAGGTAAACTGTAAAGTCATGAATGGAGGTTAAACACACCAACTATCATTCAGTTGGGGAATGAATCATATTCAGTAATGTAGATGTCGTGATATACCCATTCATCATTTATGGACAGAAATGATGGTTGTCATTTATTTCTGTCTTTGTATAAATTCAGCACATAACAAGAACGGCGAGAGAATAAGCGACTCAAAAGTGTGAAGCCGCTCCTCTGTGGGGCCACTGGTAGCTTGACATTCTTCTCAGTTCTTTAAATTATAATTTCTGGTGTTTTTGTTGTGATGTTCTGCTGGTGAAAGTGTGCCTCGACAGAGTGACCGCTGCAGGTGCGGAGGATGCTGCTGCTGAACGCACACCGCTGTGATGCCGCGAGAGGAGGAGACAGATACTGGGAGACAGAGCGTGTGTGTTACTGTAGGATGAGGCTGAGAAAAAATGAAAAATAGAGGCGTCAAGTAATCACCGTGTTGGACATCAAACACATTAGGCATGAAAGGATAGATATAGTTAACGTCACTCTGCTGTCTCTTCATTTAAGTTCTTAAAACAGTCATTGTGGCTCATTAGCGCAGAAGGCGGAGTAGTTTGGCGCCACGCAAAATTACAACCTGGTTACTGTTAGCTATAGCTTCTGTCATCAGCTAACTAAAGCTAATAACCCCACTAGGTTTGCCTGGCTCCCTGTCAACTAGCTGTCTAGAAGGTGAGTAACCAGTAACGAAAGAGGTCAAACAACTAGTATGTGTAAGAAAAAAGCTAATAAACCTAGCTTACTTTTCTAGCTAACTTTAACTTTTTAAGCCTTATAAGGATATCAATTCCTTGTTGTGAATATACCGAAAATAACTGAGAACTGATTATCTAACAGGGAAATGTAAAGATTGAATTATTTTTCTGGAAACAAATAGCTTTAGCTAGCCTGATGCTTCTGTGAGATAACTGTACAAAGCTAGCATGTACTGTCAAACATGGCTAACGTTAGCAGCTAAGTGGAGAACTTTTTATCGGAAACGTTAATGCTAGCTATTAAATGGAAATAACCTTCCTGTCTTCTTGATATAGGAAACAAGTGTTTGTTCAGTTAAACCAGTGTTCCCAATGATAGAAATCTATTAGGAAATTGCCTTTACAGCAGACATTACACACGGTACTTTTCCGCATTTCAGCATTTGTAAACATGACGGGGGATTTAATACTTAGTGAATTTCCCATGAACATGAGTTTGGGAAGTGTGAGACACGGTATTAAGTGTCATTACACATGTCATTACATTAAGCTACTGATGCTGAACAAAGATTAGAGCAATCTTATTACTTATTTTGTCTTCCGCAAAGTGGAAAACCCAGAAATGATTTATATAATTTGTGTTTACAAAAATGACTTACAGTTACAATGACAGTTAATCTTTTCTTTGAATTTAATAATAAAATATTCATGCAGGCTAATCATTTCTGCTGCTCAGTAGTACCATGCACACTATAGTGGAGGTCTAAACAGGCACTAGAAAAAATGTTATGTCTGGCTCCCATCGGAGATGAATCGAGCCTTGAAAATCCACAAGCAGGAGTTTAGTAGAAAATCATCTATTGGCTTTGACGTGATAACCAGATGATGAATAGATTGAGTCAGTCTCTTCAATGTGGAATAGATTTTTTGATAAATGCTATCTATAAGCTATGCATTCTCAACAGATTTCATTCTTGTGCTAGAAAAATACTTATTGATCTGAACAGTACGGCTCTCAGATGCAGTTTTCACACTCAATCTGTTTCTATTTTAGGTTGATAATAGAGGAAAATAGATCAAAGCACACAAGAAGATATAAGTCTACAAACTGAGAGAGAGCGATGTCTACACCACTCTCCCCGAAACGACCAAGGATAGACCACACAGTAACAAACAGTGAGAACAGCACGTTTGACTTTTCACAGCTTTTGACATTTGGAAAACCGCCGTTGACAAATAGCTCGCCAAAGAACGCAGGCCGACTGTGCACGGAAGAGTATGAGGACATCCAAGGTGTAAAACCTCCTGATCAACCACAAGAATCAAAATTAAATGGCAACACTCTTATGAACAGGATGAATGCACACACTGATGATACTTCCACAGGATCATTTGAAGTCTTTTTTACCACAGCTGAGACACATCTCAACCCATATGAGCAGCCTTCATCCATTGAAATGAATAAGCTCAATCCATGTCCAGTAGATGATGCAGATGGTGCATTAGCCGAGTCTCACACTTCAAAGGATTCCAGTGACATGTCCACCCATCGTGTCTCGCAACGGCCGGGGAAACCCCGTGAAGACAAACCCCCTGGTGGTTGCCGTGTGCCCTACAGTAATGGTAAAGATGAGAGACAGTTGCAAAATAAAGCCAGCCAAATACAAGCAGTAAGCGTCAGTTCAATTGATGAGAAGGTCAGCTGTCAGTCTGATTACACTTATGAAGATGCTCCACATGACGTCGCTAGTAATACATGTAGCCAATCTGGAGGGCTGGACATAATTAAATGTTACAAAAAAATACCGTTCATTGAGGATGATCTTGGAGAAAAGCTTCCATGCTTGTCCGTTCACGCATTGCTTGCTGACTATTTCATGATAGAAGGTATCACACAGGAAAGGAAAACAAAGGAAGTGACAAAGGTTGAAGGAAAAATTAAAGCTGATAAGGACGGCTATGCCGAGATATCTGTGAAATCTGAGGATGAGCTGCTTTATCAAGAGGAGCTCAAAGCCGACATGACTGACCTATCACCTGATGGATGCATCAAAGGTTTGACGGAGGGAAACATATTGCTACTAGGTGGTGAAGATGAACAGGGTAACAAGCTCTGTTGTTTCTCTGAATACCAAGACAAAAACGAGACATTTCCAGAAGAAATTAAAGCTGAGCTTTTGGCCCTCTGTTTTCCTGTCAGTGATCCTCATGATTTAAGTCTTAGAAGCCATTGTGAAAATGCTGACAACAACCTCGCAGCTCTAAACTGTAATGACAAATTCTCTCCGGTGCCATCTGCCTTCCCTCTCCACAACTGTGCACCAGGGGGTTTTGACAAGTTCGAAAAGATCCAGCTCTGTCCAGATGAGGATGATGATGCTTGCCTGGGTAACAGCCCTCTCCTCACCAGCTTGCCCAGGCAGCTCCTAATAACACCACAAAAACAACTTCAAAACTCCACGCCAGGGGCAGAAAGTGATGAGATACCAGAAGAGGAAAAGGAGGAAGAGGTCCAGGAGGAGGTGGAAAGATTTGAGTATCACACGGACAACATGGCAGATGGATTTCCAAACAGTGATGCCAATTGTAACGAACTTGCAGAATTTATCAAAGCAGAGGATGTCGTCGCTCTTCGAATGGCCGAAGCAACAACCTGACTATGAATCTGCTGCTGATTCACAGCACATCCAGGAAAACGTAAAACCACAGTCAATGTTTTCCTCTGGTTCCCCTGGGAGCAACTGGCCAGCCCCTGTTGTGACCAGTAGCCCCATGTTTGAGATGAAAAAGCAATTTGACTTGGTCTTAAAGGAGCTGAAATTGTATTTTGATATCAGTAGAAGTGAGTTTGCATGTGACAGTGGACAACAATCCCCTGAGCAGCGTAGTGATATCACTGTCTCGGAGGGCAACATTTCAATCTGCAAGGAAGACCTCACTATACCTGAACCGGCACACCACAGAGACACATCATCAGGTAACAACAAGCAATATGATTTCAATAAAATGCAATTTCATTGAGCCACTTAATCTCATTGGTTAGACTAATAGCAGCCTAGAGGCACAGATAAAGGCTTTCACATTACAATAGTTATTTCACTATTTATTGATTATAATATTATGAGAAGTTCCCAGGAAACACGTTTTGTAAATTATGATGGTCCTATAAAAGCTGCGCCGAAGGACGTTCTCTTCTTAGTGCCGCTGGATGTTTCACTGCAACTCGAACAATAATCACAACAAAGGGAATCCTCCGCGATGTGATGTGAGCTTATTATTTACAAAATAGAAAATACGTAATCTTATGTTGATTCAAGTGTAGTGATACAACATAATTTGTCGTACTGTGCATGTTCAAATCCATAGTGCATTGACATTTAGGATTTTTCTTGGACTTTGACTATTTTGGCTTCAGTAGGTGCCAAACATTAGTTTAGAGAACACATACGTCCTCTATATATTTATGACAAAATGAAGTGAAGATTTAAGCGTATACAACGGTGAAATATTTCAGAGATAATTGAGGCTTAAAAACAGGTGGCGAGGTTTTCATGCGCTCTTCTTTCTTGACAATGTGACACTGTTCGATAACAAATGTGTCCTTTTACCAACTGACTGCACTGTGAGAAACTACATCGCTGTGTGTCGTATTTGTTTAGATGCTGATGAAGACCGCAGCCTGGAAATGTGTGGAGGGGATCAACTGGTTTCTTGCATCGCTGGCAGCCGTGGCGGTGAGCAGGAGGTGCCCTATGGCAGCCACCTGTGCCAAGAAGCATCCATGTACACTGCAGAGAAACCCAAAGGTTCATCTGTCTTTTTCATTCCATATTTTCTGTCCCACAACAAAGCTTGATATATATTCTCAGGAACAAAAAAAACTTTTAAATCAACAATTAGCCCAACTGGAAACATTTTTCAGAAGCCATGTCGTCTGGTAAACAATACATGAAAACAAATTAATTGGAGCTTACTGGTCTCCTTTCCATTAGTTACAGTGACGCATCGTTACCACAGTTTTACAGGGTTGGGTGTCGGCTTTAAAAGGTCTGCCAGCAAATTCAGCAAGGAAAAACAATTACTTTCATTGATTTGTCCGTTCAAATGAACAGTTTCCTCTCATGAACATTCAAATATTTATTTCCCTCCTTTAATTACCTGCTGTGGAATTATAACACTGCCATGAATGAAAAAACACTGTTTAAGGATAAACAGAGCAAAAAATAAGAGAATTAGCGAGACTTCAATGGCTGTGTCTGACTGTCAATATGTCTCCTTCAGAGCTGCAGGAGACGGAGCTGAACAGTATAAAGTGGTCTATGTCCTTCATGTGTCTACCAGTCTTGGAACAACAGAGCCGTGGTGAGTTTGGAATTATATGTAGTTCTTAGCAGTAGAGAATTGAATGGAGAAAATGATTGGTTTCCCTCTAAGAGTTCATTTTCTCCGCATTCTTAAGTAAAGGGCACCAAAACAATTTGACAGGTTTTTAATCTTTGAATGTTGTAATGACTGGTGTGCAATGTTTATAACAATTAATTTT